>JAVFBZ010001268.1:0-12605 GCA_032466195.1 Katharina tunicata
ATAATACAGTGTCTGCTTTTGATTGTTTGTTTATTTTGATTGTTTGTTTATTTTGATTGTTTGATTGAGGCGTAGACCGTGGTACTTTGTACGAAGTTTCTTTCCGTTTCTCCCCCATACATCGACAACACTAAGTCGTAATATAAGTGAAATAATCTTGAGTACAACGTTAAACACCATTCAAATAAATACGCAAACAGAATACGACACACGAATTTTTCGTTTCTGTTCATGCGTATTTGAGATCGCCAGTTCTCATGGGAGTAGATTACAAAATCAAGCTGAATTCAAAGCAAATATTAAACTAGCTTAGTATATTTAACAAAAGTGACGTTTGCCTTAATCCGTTTGACCAAATTTAGCATTCGAAAATGAAAATACTGTTTCTTTTTATAAATTAGGTTTTGTTAAAACGGGATACTGACCAGCACTTACTCCTGCTTTTTTGTCTTAATTTCGTCAAGACAGGCTGTATATTTGTTTACAGTGGCTCAAAGACATCGTCCATCGATCTTTAATAGTGGTGCTATAATGATGTGAATGGCGATATATAACCATATATTAACCTCAAGCCTTCTCTTTGATTATGGACATGATATCACCGAAGATACTTGTGAATTGACAGAAAGTGCAACAGTATAAGAGAAACTCTCCACAAGAATGTCGAGGGTGGTTGGGTGGCAACCAGGGTAAACCTCCTGTGGTGACTTGTTATGAAGACAAGATGAGATAAAGGCAGTTGAAACTGTATCTACAGAGGTAAAAATATTTTGACTCGAGTTGAAATGATATCAACTTTATTTTAACTGGAGTAGAAACTATATCTACCGACGTAAAAATATTTCAACTTCAGTTGAAATTTATAAAAAAAAGTAATCGTAAATGAAAATAACGCAATTTATTTATATAGATGGTCAGTAATAACTTTCACCCAAAGTCATACATATTTAACATATCACTTAACAGTTTATTTATTAGTAGTTTACACACATGGTTATACTGCTTTCGTATTGTTGATTTTTTTTACGAAATTTCTCTCCACCCACACAGACAGGGCACTTGTCATGTTACATACCCTTGAGTTATACGGTAAACACCAATCAAATAACTAAATAATTTATTATTTTTTTGACCAAAATGAACACAGATTTTTGTTTCCTTCAATAAAATTGACCGTGCACTTTACGGCCTTTAAGATCTCTTATAATATGTTTATTTAAGCAACGTACAATGACCAAAACTCAATTTTTATTTATCAATTGTTTTGATTGGGGTTTAACGTCTACTAGAGTATTTACAATGACGAAGTTGTATTTCCGCTGAAAAACAAGGCAGAAACCTCGTAAAATAAAAACAAAAAACGAAACGTTAACTCCACAGCAGGCTTCCCTTACATACCTAATGTCCACAGTGGGAATCGAACATAATATACCGGTTACTGTGAAGGGGACTCGAGACTCAATGTCAAATTTAATCGAAATGACCATTGTCAAGTTAAAGGTATTATTAAATTAACGCTTAACCGGGAGCATTGTTGTCGTAATATTAAAACAGGTATGGAAACAACATAACTGGTTAAAAAATATACCACCAGCTAACTAAATATGAATGGCCACTAATAGCTTACGGCCTTTACAGAGTAGGCCTATATAAAGAAAGAAGATATATAAATAGAGCTCGTTCGAGTGAAACCCGTCAAACAGGTTCTCCTTGTTTCGCCTCGACAAGTGTGTGTTCAGGCTGTGACGCGTTTTTGAAGGAGGGGACTTCGTGAAGCCTAACATGGAAAGCATTACTGGTTTTCAACCTAGCCACTGAGATATTGAACGGTGGCTTAATTGCTTGAAGGGCGGGGGACATACCATACCAATATGCAGTTATGCCAACATTGAACTACACAGAAAACCACTGCCATTAAGGGCTGGGTTGTGAAGACGCGGGATAAGTTTTAGCTCGTACGTTTAACAGGAGGAGGCCAAAACAGACAAGATATAAGGATAATTTATTCTTATTTCGGTGTCCTGAGATTGTAATAATCCAACAAGTAGTTAACACCGGACACAAGAATCAACAACTGGGCCAACAACAACTAGGACTCCAAGGTATGCTTGAACCGAATCTATTCATATTGATAAGTAAAGATAAGAATTTCTATTTACACACGTATCCGACTACGGTTTTTATGTTATGCGCAGGATTATATCGGTATATATGTTAATTGAAAACAAATAATTGTATTGAAAGTATTTTCTTATATTTATGTTATAATTTGAGGGTTTAAATTTATTGTATATGTGGTTTAATTCAAAGTTATATTTGTTTTAATTTATAACGAATAATATGCTAACGTATCGTATTTCAGACTTCATGTTGTATACATATACACACATTTTAAAATTATAATGCGGGTTTATTGCATTCTGTCCTAGTACATATTGAGAAATTAGTCATTCTTGTATTGTATTCACATAGTACATTAGTCACACACACAAACGCACCTGTATTTATCAATCAATCACCTGAACATCTTCAAATGGCTGCATATACATTTTACGGAAGGTTTACTAGATATATGCCTATTATATATGCCTATCATATATATGCTAAGATACATTGGAAAGAAAACAAGATTTACAAATAGGTCTAAAAACCGTACCCTCAAGCTATAAGAGTTTTTGCCAGCGTTGTGTTGTACTATCAATCAGGCTATATAAGCCATTCGTGAGCCAACACCCCAACTGACTATTATTGTACGGATACATATCAGGCACGTGAATTCATGCGTACATTAATAAAACTAGGCAATACGAGTACATTTGTACCCCAGATATGTCAGAAACCCAAGTTATAACCATGGTATAGCTTATTATATATAGTTTGTCTAAATATAGACTTTTTGTGCATAAAATTAACATTAAGCCTACTACAAACTGTTACAGTTTAAGTCTAGATTTATAGACATTAATTTTGATACATTATCTAACCATTGTCTGTCTTTAAATTAACACACGACTTACATAAAATGAATATTGGTCAGCAGACGTTATAACTGTTACTATTAGCGTTTATACGTCAGCTAAATGTCCCAAACTGTAACACCATTGTGGAGTAGACTTGATTCGATATTACTCTTAAAATGTATTAAATGTTTAAAACAGTTTGGTTCAGGGAATGTATATTTTCTTACAGTTTAAATTTGCCAAAGTTTTGTGAATATAATCCAATGCCAAGAAGAGCAACTTTTAAACAAATTGTTACTGTCAAAATATTGCCCCGAGCCCAATCTTTCTCTAAGAAATGTTTTGTTTAAATCTGATGAACTAAATTAATATAAAAAAGGGTTAACATAATGGTATATTAACTTAAAAACAATATGAAAAAGTTGGTCTGTCATTTGCAGATGGGGAAAGTTATATTAATACAACAACGCATTCACGTAATGGCTAATATTTTTTCTTCGTGCAAAAATAAAGTGACTATAATTATTATTTATCTTGGTAGACCAACCGATCAATGGGATGATAAGAATCAATCCAATGGCATGTTATCGAAGTTAAATAGCACAAAACGGAGTCATATTATATATTTATTGTTGACCACCTCCAAATTATATAATTTTTATTTCTTCAGCTAATTTTGTATGTGTTCCACACGGTCATTTGCAAATTTTGTTAAGGACAGGTCGTATAAAGTTGACTTAGCTCAGAAAGCCGAGGAACTTGTAAACACGCCTATTAGAACCGGTTTGTATGAAGAACGTTACAACAACAACGCTTAGACTATAAAGGCTAATCACCTTATCAAAACTGCTCCTGAATCGTTGTTTAAATCGATTAAACAAATGCAAATGTGTAAAATGGTTAACTTTTTTAAAGATAGTTTAGCATAGTTTATGTAATTTGTATTTTACGTAAAATTGTCTTCAAAGTGAAGATAGGCTACAATGGAGACCTATATACAAACGCAAAATTAAGACAGAAACATTCAAGAACTTTCGTTTATAAGCATTCTAAAATAGAGAATCAAATCATTCTCTCTACCGTCGAGTCTTTGACTCTAAGTTATTGACTGGCCATCTTGTTGTTCATCAAAACGAGTAATATCGATGTTTGTAGCGACTTCTAACGAGTAAGTTTATAGCTGATTTGCTGGTGTTATCTCTTTTTTTTTTTCTGCCTTTAACATACTTTAAATTGAATCAGACATGTGCCCATTTGTTTTTCTTGGTTTTATTTTAAATAAGTTGGTGGTAAAATTTAGACGATTCATTCGCTAGCGCACTTTTTTTGTGGAAACAGTTCTACTACAACTACAAGAATGGCTTGTCATTACATAATAAAATAGTGTTTGCATTCTTAACAATCTCGAGAAAGGTAGTGCGTATTTTTGTACAGTTAAGGTTAGGTCACAATTATAAGGCGTTGAGTGCTCGATCTAGCCTACTAAACAACTTTTTTGAAATAAAGCAGTATATATTTGCTGTCGACAAAGCTGGAAGACTATCTACTATTTTCAACACTTACACTTCACGCTGCTTTTGTTGTATTGGTGTTGAGGCTTAGTGTTAACGCAGACTGGTGCTGCCTCAATGTAAGTGAAATGCCCTTGGGCACTTTGAAGACACCAAGCAATCAATATCTTGGGGGAGCTTTTTAAAGAAAGACCATTAAGAGCTGTCATATTGAAAGTTTTGGATGGATGTGGTCTACACGGGCTATATATATTCTTATACGGTAACGAGTAATCACACTGGCACAGGGATAGCGACTAATTAAAGCCGATAAATAATTTCATGTTCTAGATCAATTCTCAGAAGTTTCTAGATAGACCTGAATCTCGAGTTGTTCTGGATAACCTATAAGCGCATCTCGAGAAAAGGCAATACATGTAACATGTATATATAGAGGCAAGCACAATTTTCTTTCTCTACATGGATACAAAAACAAAATATCTATATATATATATATATATATTTATATCCACGAGTTCGAATCCCGGTGGAGGCAAGCAAAATTTTCTTTCTCTACATTTATACAAACATATATATATATATAAACCTTTAATTAGTCGATATCCCTGTGACAGTGTGATTACTCTTGACAAAATATATATACTTGATATATGCTTTCTAATCCAACAACAATGAGGAATAAATAAATGAAATTGTGAGCTAATTTGGAACTGGTCTCATTTGCCTACAGAAAAAACACAATGGCTTATAATAATACACAGGGTTCTCTGTGATTGTTAAATAAACAGAAATATATATACTTACTGCTGTCATATGAATGAAATAACCTTAAATCCTACGTAAAACTTAATCAACCAATTAATATAAGGCCAAGGAGATTTCTTTATGATGCTTCGGCATAATTTTCCATCAAGCAACTAGGCCAACAGCTGAAGTTTGGCAAATATTTTTCAATGCGACTAAATTCTTGTTAAATAATCAATCCACTCAATATACAACTACATTTAAAACAGACATTGTATATAAACAACTAGGTAGCGCTTTCTTGGAAATTTGAACTTTTATGAAGGATTTAAAAAAAAAAAATTCTTTGATATTTTATGCCCGCTTTTACATTTGATTCTTAGTTGACCTCTTTGGGGCTCTTTGTGTGCATAATTATCCGCAATCGAACTGCTCAAATTTTCGATGGTAAAATATTTCACCCCACCGAGAAAATCACTCACGCGTGCTAGTTTGTGTACGTTTACACACACGTAGGGTATTCAGTACATTTTTGTTAGACATTTTAGCGCGTGTGGTTAGAGGAGAGTATATTCATGCTGTCCTACTTAGCAATGGAGGAATATTATCTTTCCAACAGCAAAAACACTAAAGTGAATACACATTTTAAGGTTGTGTTGAGTCGTTTAAGCGTAATACCCTTGAGCACGGCGTTGAACACCGATAAATCAATAGGAGAGTAAATGTGCTCTATGCTGCTCTTTAAGGGGCACCAGGATGATGTGTTGTGGTTTCTCGAATGATGCCCTGTGCATGTCCTATGTTTGTCCTACCTCAGCTGAGTTACTAAAGACGTTTATAGGGGGGTATCTTCACGCATTGGGCTAGCAAGCCGTCATAAGTGGAATAACCTCCAATGCGGTGTAAACCCCAATCAATCGATGACTCAATCCTTCACCCATTGAGATTAACGCCCAAATAGCCCCAGCAAACAAATCCGAAATTTATCCCCGCAGATTCACGCAGTTTTCCGTTACATAAGACATACGTTTGAACTGGCCAGTGGCTTCTTTTGGATTTTAATGTCCTTTAGAGCCGGGAAAACTTATAGTGTTGAGTCTGTTGACAAAAAGTTATGGAAAATTGGCATTTGTGTATAGAACACCACACAATGCACTGTTTTCTTATGCCAATGATAAACAATTTCCTCTCCTGTGGCCTGGTGCTCTCTAATCTAAGGGTCATCAGGTAGCCGATTTATTGTGGTGTACTGTTTTTGTCTTGTGAATATATTGTGGTGTCTTGTGTGCTGTCAGATCGTTTAAGTCACCGATTGGGCTGGCCCACCGTCATATGAGTGAAATATCCCTAAGTACGGCGTTAAACCGCAATCAATCAATCCATCCGTCAAACTTGAACCAATTTTAAGACTGCAGGGAAAGATTTGACTTGTGTGTTTTTTGTTTTTTTTAGAAAAGTATCAATCCGCTTTTCTACATTCCACTGGGAAAACAGTACTTGTATTTTCCCATTATAAATTGACATAATTAAAGTAACCTTTTCTAGGAATATAATACAAGACTTCTTTCTTTTCTCTGTTCAGATGGAGCGGTTTCTGTTACTTCTGGTGCTGACCTCAGTGAATCATTTGTCGAGGGCGAGAGAAGTCTGTGAGAAGGTTGACGGTTGCCTGAATATGATGGACACAGCCGTCATGATGGTTGATAATCCACTCGTCAACAATCATTTCTATGTAGGGGGGATGTTTGGCGTTCATGAAATGGGGCCCAATGCCTACACTAAAGGCCTGACCAAAGAAAGCGGCATTCAACACCTAGAAATGTTCTTTTATGCTCTAAAGAATAGAATAATTTTCAAAAACAACACAATAAAGGTGGGAGGAATTGCCTTCGATTCCGGCTCCCTCGCCCAACAAACTGTTGAGAACGTCTTGGGTTTCGAAACCTGCAAAGTACCATATGGCTTTCAAAATGGAACCTTTTCTCAAAGAATAGAACCCAGATACGTCTTGGCTTATGTTGGACCGGAGACTAGTGGAGAGGCTGTTCAAGGCGGAATGATTTTATCAGATTTGAAAAAAACTATAGTGACAAACGCGGATTCACCATTGTTGGAGAATCGAGAAATTTACAGCTATCTTCTAAGAACAATCCCACCAGCGTCCTTTGCAACCAAAGCAATGGTTGCACAAATGAAACTGAAGAATTGGAAATACGCCATTGCTGTGTACAGTGACACGGCTTATGGTCGAGGTCTTTTGAAAAGTTTCCGAATGGAAACTGCTAATCATGATATGTGTGTTGTTGGCGAAGTGATGATCCCTATGAAGTATTCAGCCAACGACATGAAAGAAGCTGTCGAACATTTAATCAAATTGAAATCTGCCTACCTCGTGGCTGTTTTAGCCGAGGATATGTACGCTGCTGGGCTGATGACAGAGCTTGGCAAAACCCTAAACGTACGTGGTGCATTCGCATTCATGGGAGCTAGTTCATGGAATAACAACCCGGAAATCACTGCCAACGCCAACCATGTAGCCGATGGTGCCATCACCTTTGCGCCCAGAATCGTACGATATCAGAACGAATTAAATCAGTTCAAAACCTACTTCAAAGCCCTACAACCAGATGAGAACTCGTGGAATCCATGGTTCCGAGATTACTGGATGGAGAAATTCCAATGCCAACTGCCTATACCAGCAGCTCAAGGAAGATTCCTAACACGTTGCTCCGGCTCTGAGACCCTTGACAGTTCCACTGTGGATCGGGAGTTCGACAAAACTCTGCCAGCAACCCTTCTAGCGGTAAACGTAGTTCTTCAGGGTATTCAAGACGCAATTGTTAACGCCCAGTGTAATAGCTCTGTGTGTTCGCATCTCTTGAACACGGATAACTCAGGGACCCAGATATTTGAAGGTATCAGTAAAGCTACTCTAAAGTCCTTGCGAGTGTTCGATCCAGCGACTGGCGGGCCACCTGTGGAGGATCTCATCTATGATGTCTACAATCTTCAAGTAGACACCCTAGGACAGAACCCCAGATACCTGAGTGTAAGACATTTTCAAATATTGCCTTTATACTAAAATATTGCAAAATATCTCCCAAAGGGATCTCGGGTTAAAAGATGCAGGGTGGTCATTTACAATATCTATATATTTATCAATATTTATAAGATTTGTGTGGTGTTAGGTTTGTCCTGTGTTACCAGTGGCGTTTGTGTGTGCGTGTGTGTGTGATGGAGAGAGTGGGAGGGTCACCCAGAAGTTTGGTACACCGTCCGAGAATGAAATAATTATAAATGCGACGTAATACCTAAAACATACAAACATACACATTGTTATCCATTTATGAACGGCATTCAAGTATCAACATAAATGTTTTAATACCTATTATTTATTTTTCAAGGTGGGTGAATACAATTCAGCTTCTGAAAGCATCGTCAACCCTCGTCCTGTTGTTCAATATTCCTCTAAAGGTGAGATTGTGGACAACACCATGACAGCCTGTCCGGAAATAATCTGCTGCAATGAGCCCCCTGTGACTACTCCAGCGTCAACAAGTGCTTCAACGGCACCAATGACGACCGCTGATCCTACCCAAGGTGGGAAGCTAGCACTGCTGTATGTCGATGCCGACGTCTCAATCACTGGGGCCTTCCCGGCACTGCAAAATAGAACTGAAAGAGAATCCGCGACGAGATTCGAAACAGGCAGCGTTTGGATCATCGCTTTAGGAGTCCTGGCAGGTTTAGGGATCCTTGCAGTCATCATCTTCGAGATCTATATCATGACCTTGATCTTACCCAACCGCTCAACCAGACAGCTTCGTTCGATGTGGCTCGGGCAGCTGCTTCTTTTAGGGATCTTCCTAAGCTTCTTGACTCTGTTTGCCTACCTTTTCACTCCAACCAGAACCACGTGCGGCATCACTAGATTCGGGGTAGGTGTCTCCTATGCTATCTGTTTCGCTGTCCTTTTGGTGAAGCTGATGGTAATCATGACGTCGAAGAACACCGAAGGCTATCCAGGGGAACTCGAGACACCAAATTACCTGAAGGGCGCTTACCAACTTCTTCTCTTCCTGTTTGCTGTTGGTGTTCAGATTGTCATTGATATTCAGTGGTTGATTCAAGTGCCTCCAGATGCCGTCAAGGTGCTGAGCAATTCCGGGGAGCAGGTATTCATCTGTAACCACTACACATGGAAAGCTTCTGTAGTCGATGGTATGACCACGATGTCAACATTCGTGAGGAACGAGTTTGAAAACCACCTTCTGTCTCTAGTATATGTGATGTTTCTGATCCTTATCACTACTTTGCTTTCTCTAAAAGCCCACGGCATCACAACGAACCACCGAGAGAGCATCTTCATCGGTATTGCTGCGGGCTTCAGTATTCCGATTTGGCTCGCATGGACACTAGTAGGAGGTTTGAACTACAACCACAGCTACGCCCACGAGTACGGGGAGGCCTGTATCGCCTTCGGCCTATTCACAACTGCCACGCTTATTCTTTTCTCAATGTTCCTGCCAAAAGTCCGCCAACTGGTAAACATGGGTGTGGAGGGAATCTACTTAGAAGACGACAGGGAAACCATCTACGGTAGCATGTACAACGGTCTTCCGCCTCCAAGCTACAAGAGCACCAAAGGACCCGGGTCCATTATCTACGTCAACAATTCAACAGGCATTTATTCCGAACCCGTAAAGGGAGATCCTAGTAATTAGTGCTTTTAGCTTTTCTTACTAACCCATTCTTTTACCAAGGTTTTTGATTGTTAACTCCACACTCAAGGATATTTCGCTGGGATCAATCAATCTCTACTGTCACCTGTATGTAATTGGAACTATGATGGATAATATATATTTCTATGAATGCTGTTACCTTTTGCCTGACAATTAACACGAATGCCCCTAAACAGGCGTATTGCTTGGTGTTCGATTTTCAACCAGCACAACCACAATGAAACACCTCCCAGCAACAGGGGAGCAATATGTCGCTCGGTTTCGTTATTTATTCGTACGCTGTCGGTTCTGTCGACCAATAATTCCACTTTTCAAACAAAAAGAAATCCATTGAAATGTATGTAGATTTATCAAATGCACAGATGAACTGAAGACACTTGTCACGAAGCAAATCCAGCTTATGTAGAATTTAATGCTTCAGCGTACACTAGGTGTACTCACTTAGATAGCGAGTGGTTGGCGGAAGTATTCTGTGCCTTTGTGATCTCTGAGCTTATGACATCAAGACGCAGATTTGTTGTGATATCCTGTAATTCGTCCTTTAAATGTCCTGTGGTGCGTTATCGGTGTTGTTTAGGGTTGTTTCCTTCACCCATTGGGCTGGTAAGCTGTCATACGAGTGAAATAATTTAATGTATACGGGGTAAGACCCCAATCAAACAAACTCACTTAGATATACTAAAACTTAATCTGATAATAGCTTGTAGTAGCGCCTTGAAGGGATGTCGCATCAATATACCTACGCCAGTGTTTGGACAGACTTATTCGTTTTATCCTCAATGAAGTAACTTTAAAGTGTTTCACGACATATCGACCTTCAATATTCCGAAGTTGAAATTTGACAAGTCATTCATAAATTGTAATCTTGGAATAGGTTCTAACTTGGCCTCCTGTTGATCAGTAAACTTGCTTCTTCCAACGTTTTTATGTTCCTTTTGAACAAAAAGTAATCCGTCCTTTGGCTTACAAATCTAAATCTAGTGCCATTAATTTAAGTCCAAGATAGCTTAGATTTATTCCTTAGTAAAACTGATTGCACCGAGCGCCTTAAATTTTGGACCGCTTGAAGTTCTTGCCGTAGTACTTTCAATAGCTTAAGCGGATGACTTCAGTAGATGCTCTGCTGCATGGAATTTATAATTTGTATTCGTATAGTACCCGTCAGAATACTTCATGTAAGTTTTTCCATTTTAGATTCCCTCCATAGAGTCCACCCGCGCACACACAGCGTATACAGTGCACCTGTTACATACGCACGGCGACCAGATTCCGTCCACCCAGGGACTGGAAGTAAAGTGTTGACTGTGACGCCGGATCTTACTGGAAAGATGGTCCTTAATGGCCGCCACCCTCAATCTGAAATAGCCTATCCAACAGCTCGTTCTGTTCGTTCAGAGCGCTCAGAAAAAGGAACCATGGGACGTAAGTTGTCATTTAATGATTTAATTCTTGATTTTAAGAATAGGCCTGCCTTTTTAAAAAAATTCTGGACTAGATTGACTTAAGGGCGAGGTAAAAGAAAATCCCCGACTGGTAACACTTATTTTTAGAAAAACCCAAAATGTGCTGAAGATAATTTGCAACTTAAATTGATAAATATTTTCAACAGTTGGCATGTATGATCACAACGAATAACTCTATGGGACTCAATAAATAATTCTTATCACTGTATAACCGTAAAACATTTAAGCATGAGTTTATCTTTATACCTTGTCATACAGTTATCTCCCTTTATCGAGCGCTCTAGTCCTAAGGCCAGAAAAGGGAGTACCATTTAGAGTTTTTGTAAAAGAGAAAAGCACTTCGCATATTTGCTGCATACATGTTAATGTGGCAGATTAAAGTTGTATAAGTAAAATAACCTTGATCACGTTAAGCATTTAACAACAATCAAATTCATATTTCTACCTTTTTCAGGATCACGATCTACACATAATTTAGGATCTTTATGAGGCAGATTTTAAAAGATGGTAAACAGGTCACACAATGCAATGGAGCTCCACAACAAAAGAACGTAGTGACTTCCAGGGAGAAGCCTTTCGATGAAATACTGACAAAATTTACTTGTGTGGAGATCAATTAAATGTTAAGCTTCCCCGACATTGCAGAAAATCAAAATCTGAAGTTCTAGTTTCTTTTGTGAATATTCTTACCAAAATAAGTTTTATGAACAGTATGCAAGGTTTATAAGTTAATTTGAAGGGATTTTTATTTATATCAAATTTACAATGCTAGATGCCGAGTTGCTTTTGGATTGTAGTTACCATAGCACCGTCTGGTGAAGACATAAATGGCAGCCGCAACAAGGCCATGGTTACCATTATTAAAACACGTGTAAAATTACATTGCGCGATTAATGCCAAAGTATTCTTTTAGAATCAAATCTGTCATGTCCATGCAGATGTCAATTTCAACCGTTTGCTCTTTAACCATGACCTTTTAATATGTTAATATTTTGTACATTAACGACACCGTACATCTTATCTGTGATTTTTTATACCGAGTCTCCTTTATTTCCTTTTAAACCAAGTTTGTAGTATCGCTCGTGTACGTTGAATTGTGTGAATTTTCCTTAATTCAGAAATAACGCAAAGCCACGCCATATGCGAGATTATGCACGAAAGCAACCACGAACACAATATATAATA
>JAVFBZ010001279.1:0-12605 GCA_032466195.1 Katharina tunicata
CATAATATTATCGTTAATGTTCAATTTATATTTGGTGTTACTTTATAAAATTGAGAATCATCAATTCGTAGGTTTGTGTTTGGGCTATAAACGAGTACATATGAGCTGTTCTGTCATTTAGCCTGATGTGACAACAGATTTCATACTAAGTGCCTTGATTGTCAGATTACAACAACAGCATGACTTCACGTTGTCTTCAGCCTGAAGACACCGTTTTCTCAGCCTGAAGACACCGTGTTCTCAGCCTGAAGACACTGTGTGACTAACCATTAGGTTAATTTCTTGCAGCACTGTAGTTTCGTGAATCCAAACACTTTTCTGTTCATAAAACTGATTCACACTAGTTGTGAGAGAAAAAGGGGAAAAATGTGGTATTTTGACGAGTTTCTTTGATATGCACAAAATGACTTTTCGCGGCCGTCTTCCTTGTGAATATTCAATGCCAAGACAAGCCACTGACCTACATTTATATTAGGTCAGTGAGGCGGGCTCAGTAGCCACTCGACCTTTGATCAGATGTAGCACTTGGGATAATGTACTCACTGAGTCACGAAACCGCCTCATTAAAGGCAGTGCTCATTTAAGGTGCTATAACACATAATTTGGGTATGAAGTTTTATCATAGTTTCGTGAAATCCAAACACTTTTCTGTTCATAAAACTGATTCACTCTAGCTGTGAGAGAGAAAAAAGTAAAAAAAAATGAGGTATTTTGACGAGTTTCTTTGGTATGCACAAATGACTTTTGGCGGCCGTCTTCCTGGTGAATATTCAATGCCAAGGCGAGCCACTGACATATATTTGATCAGCTGTAGCACTTGTGATAATAGAAATACTTGTATGAAGCGGCTTGGCTAGACATAATATTGAATAAACAACGACGAACAACTTGCATGTATAATATATACATTTTGGCATACAAGCTTTCGGAAATCTCTTATTCCATTTTCATGATACAGTACGCACAGAAGCTAACTTCCCTCAAATCGCGACTCATCCGAAACAAATCCGCGTCCGAGCCACACATTGTAAGCCAATATCCCCCGGGTGATATGGGGATCGAGTGTTCTGTTTTAACGACATCCTTCTCTTCCACGCTCAATATTTTATTTATTTAACGAAACTAACCTGATTTAATTTGTTGTGATTTACTGTGAAAACAAAATCGGACGACCCGGATGAGGCCAGGCTCCGTATTTTGGCTAGCACAGGTCCTAAAATGTCTTTCACATATTTAAAATGACGGCCAGATCTTCGCATGGTTCAAGTTTTCGTGTACACCGATAACTGCTAAGACATATAGGCGAAACAGATAGCATTACTTTGCTCTGTAGCTAATGGTCTTCTTTATTTTTGTGAAGATAAAGAAGACCATGAGCTACTGAGCAAAGTAGTATTCCAAATACAATGTACTGCTACTTATATAGGTGAAACCACCAGACATCTGAAGCATAGAATTGAAGAGCACAACATTATCTCTGACAAATAAAAGTTTTCAGCATTTGGACAACACTGTCTCCACTGGTCAAAATCCTAACCTCAGCACTTATAGCACTTAAGCCAGAAGCCGCACTGAATTTAAATTCACCCACACCTTTATCAGGCTGATACAGCACACCCTTTCTTATTTTACAGTACTATTACATAATCTTCCTTGTGTGTAAGGCTCTACTGTGTAAACTAACAGAACATTGTTCTCCATGATTTTCTTAATTTTTTGGTTTTTGGTTTCTACCCGTCTATTGTTCTCTTACTGTATATATATATATATATATATATATATATATATATACCTGGCTGTTTTTCCTCAAATTGTATTATCTTAAAAATGGAAGAAGAGATTTCCGAAAGCTTGAATGCCAAAATGTATAAGTTGTTCGTCGTTGTTTGTTCAATATTATGTGATCATGTATTCACAGAGTTACCCGAGTTACGAAACCGCCTCCTTATAAGGCAGGGCTCATTTACCCTCGTGAATACATAAGACATCGTAATGCTGGTCACATTATTATAGCTTTTACAAACTTTATTATTATTTTAATACGGTGTATCGCATATTCTCGAGGTTGGTATTTTCTGAAAGCTTATACTTAGGGCCATACTTCGTTTCAGTCAATTTTTGGCCGAAATTTTAAGTCAAAGTTTAAAACTAATAAAAAAAAAACGTAAACTGAAAATTCTGTCAGAATATTATCATTAGGTGCTGTCAATCAACACAAACAGAGCATGTGCGCAGCAATCGGATAATTGTATGTAATTTGTTTGCATTGAGCTGGCACACCGTCATGTAAGTGAAAAAACGTTAAGTACGCTGTAACCCCCAATCAAGCAAACAATCGTACCCAGGATGTACCATACAGAAATTATCACAGGTACCTTTTCAAGTATTTCGGTCTTATTTTTTAGGTTTTTGACAACTATGCTGTAACTGTAATGATAGGAGGCGAACCGTACACACTGGGTCTTTTTGATACAGCAGGACAGGAAGATTATGACAGACTACGGCCCCTCAGCTACCCTCAAACAGACGTTTTCTTAGTCTGCTTCTCAGTTGTCTCCCCTTCATCTTTTGAGAATGTTCGAGAAAAAGTAAGTCATAGACAAGCCAGTTTGGGTTTAATTAAAGATGTTCTAAACTCTTTATAACAAATGAAAAAAAAAGGCAATACAATATCTAAATAACAGTATTTTAGATGATCATACTAACTTCAGTAACTTGTACATGCAAGAATGTAAGTTAAAAGGATATGTTTACCATTACCAACGTGTAAATTTACTGCCTGCGGAGAGACGGCTCCTTGAAGATGATATCTCATCTGTTTGAAACAAACAAACTCTATCCAAGACATTAGTGCTGAAATGGTTAACCAAATAATCACAAATTTGAGATGACCGCTTAAAACTACATGTGTCGTGAACGAATCTCGGTCAATCACGTCAAACGGCCAAAAACATCGATTATATAAATGTGACTGATTGCTAATGGTTTTGAACCAATTTAATACAGCTCAAACATATGTGAATTTCTTGTGTTTCAGTGGTAAATAAAAAGTTTATGTGCATGTAGGCCTATATGTTCATTAGAGTATAAGTACCACGAGAGTATCTACACACTGAGCAACAGACTGCAAGATTTTATTTATTTGTTAATTTGATGTAACGACGATGCATATCAGCTAAAGTTTAATAGAAAAAAGCGAAAGAAAACCTAGAACCCCAAAAAACATGGACCCGCGGCAATCTTTGTCGCCATCATATGCCAGACGTCAAGTATGAAAATCAAAAACGACCCCTAGTCAACCACGTGACTTCATATTCTCAATATTTCTGTTATTTATAAACAAACGGGAGATTACCGACTTCACTAGATTGACTCGCAATAGTTCACATGATGATGAAAAGACCGACAAGATACATTTATGCAATTGTGAAATGACACGATAGTTAAGACACCAGTTATTTTTATTTTTATTCAAAGACTAAATTATGCTGTTCTCTAAATTGACGTTAAAACTTTTAAATGACACTCAATTATAACGAGTAACCAAATAGTATTCAAATACCACAAAAATCAACACTACAAGACATTAGATGTGATATGTCCGTGGTTAAGCGTTGTACTATGGAACCCCTTTCACTGTACCCGGAATAGGTTCAATCCTCCCTCAATATTTCAAGTGGCTGTGGAGTTTGCAGGGTTGTTTTTTCAAGGTTTCTTGCCCGTTTTCCACCATACGCCGGCAACGCAAAGTCCTCATATAGGTGAAATGCTCTAGTGTACGACGTTAAAGAAACAAACAAAGCGATAGAAATAGGGCTTCCTGCGATACATTCCCACTTTAGTACCCCTTTCTTGCTACGCCAAAAAACAAAGAGTGTTTCTAAGTGATTCAGTTCCATCTCGATTCTCGGCATGTTTTTTTGTTTTAAATTGAAGTAGATGACCTCGGCCCTGTTGTAACGAAGGGTCATACATCTAACCCCATTTAAGTTTGATGAATGACAACCAGATGACAATTTTTTTTTGCTAGTTTTGAAGGTATTTTTTTTTGCTAGTTTTGAAGGTACAGTGTATGTCGACCAAACAATCTCATGGAGTCATGTTAGTGGGCCAAATTACACTCTTCTCAAAAATAGTAATTTGATGCTGTCAAATATTGCCTGACTTTTTCAGCAAAATTTATAGATGGTGTTACTAGTAAAGTTTTCCACAAAGATAATGCTGGCAAGCATGCATTGTTATTCGTTGTTTGCTTTTTTCCTCCCAGCTATGCTGCTACCCCGTGATATAACATTAAATTGCTGGAGTATGGCATATAACAAAAAAAACATTGAAATTGATCAGTTTTTTGGGATGGAAGCTTTCTACTGTACATGTATGCCCTGGTGCTCTCTAAGCTAAGGGGTGTCCTGTTTTTGTCTTGTGAATACGCTGTGTTGTCTTGTGTGCTGCCAGTGTTTTGTTCCTGCAACCACTGGGCTGACACTCCATGATCATATGGGTGAAACAATAAGTGGACTAGAAAACCTTAATCAAGCAATACATGGGAATAGAAGTAGATAATTTATCTGTTTACTATTGTAATTTTGTACTGCTCAGTTTTTTTATTTTTTTAAATTGACAGATTTAAAGTCTGTATCATTGCGAGTACATTTTTGCCTATAAACATGATCACAGATCTGTCATATGAGAAGAAGAAAAATTGTCAAAAAAACAAAATGGTCAAAACGTTTTGTGCTGCAAAAGAATAAAACCATGGCTGTGAATTTGTTTTCAGTGGGTTCCAGAAATCACACATCACTGTACGAGGACGCCCTTTCTCTTAGTGGGAACACAGATTGATTTGAGAGACGATGCCTCAACAATAGAGAAGCTAGCCAAAAACAAACAGAAACCTATATCTATTGAGCAGGGAGACAAGCTGGCCAGAGAATTAAGAGCGGTCAAGTACGTGGAATGCTCAGCCCTCACACAGGTCTGTAACACAAATAGACTTTAACCAACGATAACCCATCTCACTTAATTGTGTATTTGGCAAAATGAGGAAATTAATTTGAATGACTTACTATGTGTCATTCTTTGTACAGTTTCCATTTAATTTGAAGATAAATACAGCTCTTGTAAAATCTAACCGACTGAAGATAAATACAGCTCTTGTAAGATCAAACCGATAGAAGATAAATACAGCTCTTGTAAGATCAAACTGATTGACGATAAATACAACTCTTGTAAGATCAAACCGATTAAAGATAAATACAGCTCTTGTAAGATCAAACCGATTAAAGATAAATACAGCTCTTGTAAGATCAAACCAATTGAAGATAAATACAGCTCTTGTAAGATCAAACCGATTGAAGATAAATATAGCTGTTGTAAGATCAAATCAATTGAAGATAAATACAGCTCTTGTAAGATCAAACCGATTAAAGATAAGTACAGCTCTTGTAAGATCAAACAGATTGAAGATAAATACAGCTCTTACAGCTCTTATCTTCAATCGATTTGATCTTACAACAGCTCTTGTAAGATCAAACCGATTAAAGATAAGTACAGCTCTTGTAAGATCCAACAGATTGAAGATAAATACAGCTCTTGTAAGATCAAATCGATTGAAGATAAATACAGTTCTTGTAAGATCAAACTGATTGAAGATAAATATAGCTGTTGTAAGATCAAACAGATTGAAGATAAATCCAGCTCTTGTAAGATCAAACCGATTGAAGATAAATACAGCTCTTGTAAGATCAAACCGATTGAAGATAAATACAGCTCTTGTAAGATCAAACCGATTGAAGATAAATACAGCTCTTGTAAGATCAAACCGATTGAAGATAAATATAGCTCTTGTAAGATCAAACCGATAGCTATCTTTCCTCCCTCCTCTCTTTACATATTCATAATGACACATAGCCATATATTATAGCTACTGCACTACAGCATGCGTCTACGGAAACTTGTGATCAGAGTCCCTGTGTTCATGAGTAGCCAGAAGAAGTTGAAAGTGTCACACTGGTGATATTTTTCGACGTAGTTATAGTTTGCTTTCATGAAGTGACTCCTTACTGCACGACCAATGCTGCTATTGAACTATTGTTCAGATTTTGACCGATTGGATTCTATGTCATGTGCCACCGGTCTCGGTGTGACGTCCCCTTTATAGGAGGTAAAAATGCTATGTATGTTATTTTACCAGAGTATTCTAAGTATGTTTCTTTTTTTCCTTTTTCCAGAAAGGGTTAAAGAATGTATTTGATGAAGCTATTTTGGCTGCTCTAGAGCCCCCCGAAATTACCAAGAAAAGGAAGTGTGTGCTGCTTTAAGAGAACGCAGATTAGAAACTACAACCGAAATATAGACATTCACACAAAAAACAGTCCTGCTGACAAGGGAAAGCCACTTTAAACAGGGGAAGTAACTCATGTGTGACCAAGGGAGATAATCCCCTTAATCATAGGAGACCAGTTTGTTTTCTTCGCCTTTGGAAGACCAAAGATATGTGTGACGATTGATGTTGCCACAACGGGGAAAGAAAGGGATAAATTAAGTTTATAGCTCTTACTTAATCCTACCATCATATAAACAAAAACTTCTAGCAGGGAATCTGATGGTTGACCGGTTTAAAATTCTGGGTTATATCTCTAAAATTTGTAAGACAACTTCTGGTTGGCGTACTTGTGCGAAGTAACATTCTTGCTTGCTTGTTTTACTTTCATTCTGTTCAACTGTCTTTAGTATTGTAAATTTTGTAAATAAGATTTTTTGGGGTGTTGATCCATACTAAACAATCTTGTCCTTAGATCTAGATGTCCTTGTACTATATGAGAGTGCAAATCCTTTCTTGACCATTAGTAATGTGGAACTAGAATATACTGACCTCTGATAAGGTGCTCTAACCTGCTGTCCATGAGTGTCAAGAGCAGGAGCAACCATTGGACCCTTTAACAGCAATTAATCAGACAGGCTTATCAGAGCCCCATTGTGTGACATTTTTGGCGAGAAAGTCAGATGGAATAGTTTATTGTTTATCAAGATCATTCCAAGGCATGAAAAAAAAACGGAGATCCAAGATTTGCAAGGCACAGTTGAGTGCCACTGTATTATTGTCACTTGTAGGTCTTATTGTTTGGCTCTGTAAATAACTATTCCAGCCCGTAAAGTCTATATAGTGACAAGTGATTGACTTTCTGGAAAATGTCTGTGCCTGATGCTAATTTGAGCTATGGGGCATCATGAAAATAGCTTAATGGTGAAGAGACTGATGCAATCAAACTACATGTATCTTGTTGGGTCACTGTATTCTTGTTTCATTTTCTGTTTCATTGATAAATACACCCGTTATATCCAAGCCTTTACATGCATGACATCTCTTTATCGAAATTCTGGATTGAAATATGTTGTCTGTTTTAATGTCTTGTTTGAAACTGTACACTTGTGTGTTTCTAGTTTAGAAATCTGTTTATTATGTCTTCCTCTATTTTGTGAATTAACTAACTAAAATTTAATTATCATTACCTATGTTGTCATCTCTCTAACTTCTGCTAAATCAACACACATTTATTAGACTTGATGGATTAAGTTGTAGACAATAACATTGTAGGAAATGCTTTTAAACTTCATGAAATTATTTACATTTTATGAAAATATAATAAAAAATACCGTGAACAGAACTGAATCCAAAATATTGAAATAATGCCCCAAAAAGCAAAACTGTTAGCAAATTTTAAATGTGAAACGGTTGTGATGTATTGGATTTAAAAAAAAAAAAAGTTTTCTGAAATAAATGTACTATGCTATTGCTGGGTCTTGACAGTAAGACTTTTATTGCTATCATATGACTGAATAAATAATCATGTGTGTAGAATCAAATCTGGTTTTATAATATTGATATTATCATTTTAGATCTGTTTGGCTTCAAATTAGCCCTCAAATTCGTGAGAGAAATAAATATGGAATAAAATGAACCTGACCTGTTTTTAATTTAAATTCAAACAGTTTGACTGGAAAGGTCTGCTAACAGTTAAATGGCTATTATTTGTGTATCCACCAGACTTATTCTATTGTAAAATTGTATGGAATAACTTTCACTATAAACATACAAAAAATTTCAAGCCTGCATGGTTGACCACATGATCAATGATTCATAGGTTAAATAGCTAAAATGTTTAATCACAATATTGATTTCTGTGTATTATGCTCATCTCGTTATGTGAACATTTGTATGACATACCCTTTTCAATAAATTAAAGGAACCACATTAAATAGTTGATTTGGTCAGTTTTAGCACGAAAGTAAAGCAGAAGAAATAAGTTCCCCTTGCCAGTCAGGACAGACAGATGAAATATCCCGCTGTACTATATATTCCACCGACGGCCAGCTCAGAGAGAGCTGTTGTCGATGCCGAGCTTTCAAAATGTTGCTAAGGGAGATAACCGATTTGAGTTACGATTGCTTCTGGATCTAACTGACAGCAAATCAGCACCAACTATTAGAGGGCACACTGTTCAATTTTCAGCATGGCGCTGGCGAAGTGACCACATTTGTAATGATTCACTTGGGTGATGGATGTTGTATGTAATGACTAGGCATTTTGAACATAGCTGTGAACGTCATAGAGAGGCTGTTGAAGCTTAAAGAAACATAAGCACTCAAAATTACGGTTTTACAACAAATTCTGATTGCCTTGATTTTAACCAACTTTGAAGTTTGTGCATAAACTAAAACAATTACTTTGAAATTAAAATTATTATGTTGGTTCAAGGCTAGCAATATCCAGGAGAAATCATGCAATAATTTAAAGTCGGCATAGGGAGGGCTTGCCAATTTCCCTCGTATGCCTCAAGTTAAGCTTTTGATCTCGCCGGGTTAATGACCTTATATGGAATAAGTTAAGGTTTTGAATAGTGGATAGGGGCGGGGCTAATTAACGACTGACTTGGTGTAGCGTGGATACATCAACAACATCTTA
Organism: Katharina tunicata; assembly: GCA_032466195.1. NCBI lineage: Eukaryota > Metazoa > Mollusca > Polyplacophora > Chitonida > Mopaliidae > Katharina > Katharina tunicata. Next base: position 8,966 of record JAVFBZ010001279.1, read on the forward strand.
TTTGCAGTGTGCCATATAAAATACTAAACGTCAATTTCATTTTTTGAGTCGACAATATTCAAGTTCATAGTCCTAAGAAATGAACTGCATTTGAAAATATCGTTTTCAAAATAACTGCACGAGGCCTCGGAGATCTGTCTTGTTCTCGTGCATACTAAAATAGGCTCGTACCTTTCTCGAGACTGAGAAGAATACTAGCACTATTGTAATGACAGGCCATCGATGCATTTGTATTACATCGTCCATTGATTCTCTTCGGTGACGGACCTTGTATGTAATGACTAGGCATTTTGAGCAATGCTGTGGCCGTCATAGATAGGCTGCTGAAGCTTGACTTGAAGTTGAACTAGAATGGCCATCAATGCTGTTGTAGTAATGTTTTCGGAAAAAAGTGCGCTGGCGAATGAATCGTCTTAATTTTACTACCAAATTACTCAAAATTAAACAGAAAATGTTGTTATACGGCCGAATCCATCTGAAGTCTGTAAAAGGGAGAAAAAAGTAGATACAATTTGGGTGAACAACAAGATGGCCAGTCAATACCTTAGGGGTAGGGGGACTGATTTGATTCTCTATTTTAGAATGGTTCTCGTGGAATCTTGGTTGTATAACTGGTTCTCCCTGTAATAACGTTCTTGGGCGCCAATCCTCTCTGTTAATATAGAGGCTTTTCATTGGATAGTTAAAGGACAAGACCAGCGAATTTCGACAAAACTGATTATTTTCCAGGTGTATCTGGAAAAACAACCGACCGTGTTACATTTGAAACCGATACAGCATAGCCGTTAATTACCTAATTTAAAAACCGGAAGTTATTGTTCCCAGTGCAAATATATCCTACTTGTGTCTGTCCTCCCATGGATGAGCCGATGGTTGCTTTTAAATTGTATATGACGTCACTGTTCCGAACGATACTTGGCCTTGTATTCATGTCATGAGATAGATTTGCAGTCAACATAATGCAGGATGTTTTACTGCAGTAATCTGAACCCCTGAGATAATCGCATAGGCCGATTTCGGACAAGACTGTTTTATTCGTCTTTTTGTCTGCGGTACATGGAAGTCAACTCAAGTGAGCCTGGGGCTTTCGAGTGCTTTCTCCAGTCGACCGGATTATTCGAACATAGCCCTGCCTCCGTATAACTGTAAGCGTTAAGATTGAAGTGTCCTGCAGTTACGTATATACAAATATATTAGAAACATTCTCACTGAAATACACCACTATGCATATGGAGATATAATTGTGCTAGATAAAAGCTTAAAAAATAATTAATAACAAAATCAAACGAAATTTAAGCGTTATCTCCCATTAGCAATAATGTTAAAGTCGTTTTGTTTATTAAAAAAAACGGATGGAAGATAATGAAGTCTACTCGAAATTATATTGTCTTGCCCTGTAAAAGGCTGAGAATAATATCGGTATATATGTGGAAAACGTTATTCTCCAATCGCATTATTTAAGTGATGTGTAGAGTGCATTAGCTGTACAAAAAGAAGACATCGTTTATACAGCGGCGCTCTATCCTGCATAGATCTGTATGTTTAAGGCAGATAAGCCCTGGCTGGTTGATATGGCGCTGCCATCCAGGCGCTTCTCTATTTTTAAAAGTTGATTCAGCTCGCAGAAAGAATTTCGTCAAATGTGTAGGCACGTTTGCAGTTGGTTATAAACGCCTATTGTAATGTGTTGGTATATGAAAACGCTATGTAATAGGTTGTTGTTCGCTGTAGTCCTTAAAAACATTAGACCGCGTTTGATTTTACGTAACATTACCACGGGGGACAGCCACTACGAAACAGGCCTACCTTAGCTGCGAACAATTAATGACGTAACACTCCCGGGTTTAAAATGAGATTAATGGTTATGCTTTCTCGGTTGCAAACGTGACACGGTCGATTTTCTTTCCATATACACTTAGGAAATAATAAAAATTTTTTGTCGAAATTGGCTGGTCTTGCCTTTTAAAAGTTGCCACCCACGGCCAAGTTCACTTCATTTAACCATTGAAGTAAAGCAGAAGGAATAACAGCTTCGCCAGTTCAAAGTGTACAATGTCTACCCAGACTAACAGAGGGAACTGTTTTTCCTTCTGCTTTACTTCCTAGGTTTAACATCGACTGTAACAAATGGGTTTGTATATATAAATAGCAGCTGATGCATAATCGTCACAGTTCAGCCTGTTTCCCTAGTAAGCCAGGTGACTGGTTTTGCATGATTATGTGTCTGGTGTTGAGCGGAGAGTTTGTTCTCTGGTGCTTTGTGGGCTACGGGCACCAGGTAACCCATTCACACTGTGTTCAGTCCTGTTCCCTCTATGCTTGTCAACAGTGGCTTCGCAGCTTTTCTTTAGTCCATATGCCAGTTAGCCTGTCATATCTTTTATATCACTTGACAGTACGGAACTTCTCTCAGGAGACTGACTTCGTCTGATGCTCTATTCTTCCCAAGCTAAATTGTGAGGTATAAATGCTAATAGGAAACCAACTTCAGGTGAAAAAGAAACTTGGAACTGACTTCAAACAAATGAGGAATTGGGGACTAACTTCAATTGGCTCCATTTAGTTAGATTCTAGTTCAGAAAACTTTGCAGGCTGAGACGATTGCAGGAATCGAACCTACCATTCTCAGAGTCAGGTCAAGAATCACCAATGCTGCGTTAAATGTCATAGTCATCTATATACAACCTAGCTATCGATCCGGCCTTCTCTTCTTCATTTGTTGGTAATCAAGAGAAGAAAGGTGTCGACTAAATTCGATAGGGCCTCTGACTAACCTTTTTTGAATTAATGTTATGCTATAATTAATGGAAGTCAACCAAAAATATGAAGAGATTGGCGGAGAATCCTTGATACAGACAGAAAATGCAAGTTATGTGCAATACGTATATATGCGATGAAAGTGTGTTAAATACCTATGGTGATGCCTAAAATCTTGTTTAAAAACTCTGAAGAAACTCTAAATAATGGATTGGTTTAAAATAACACAAAGTGCTATATCATGTTTGAAGCAAGGATAACTTAGTTACTTCGCATTAAAGGGCTACAACTTTGACACACCTTATCTTGTATTAATACTATCAATATAATGGAGGCGGATCTTGGAAGCGGTACCATGTAGAGATTACGAACGAAAGAACATGCAAATTATAGAACGGAAGAGCCAAAGAAGGAAGACATGAACTGGCCAGCTAAGGTAGGAAAGGAATGATGGAATGATCAAATGAATAAAGTAAGGAATGAATGAACGAACGAAAGAACTAAAAGCGAACGAATGAATAAATACAAAAACAAAGGACGAATTAATCTTGTACGTGAATGAAGGAATGGTAGGAATATCCATTAACTACACATGAGGGTAGGTCAAGTTCGTGGTAGGAATACCCATGAAGTACATATGAGGGGAGTTCGAGTACGTGGTAGGAATATCCATATACTACATATGAGGGGTTCGAGTACATAGTAGGAATACCCATGAAGTACATATGAGGGGAGTTCGAGTACGTGGTAGGAATATCCATATACTACATATGAGGGGTTCGAGTACATAGTAGGAATACCCATGAAGTACATATGAGGGGAGTTCGAGTACGTGGTAGGAATACCCATATACTACATATGAGGGGAGTTCGAGTACGTGGTA
>JAVFBZ010001290.1:0-12605 GCA_032466195.1 Katharina tunicata
CGCCCAAGTTGACAGATTCGGTGGAGGCAGTGTCATGATGTAGGGAGCCATCTCCTACACAGGCAGAAGTGAACTGGCGCTTGTGCAAGGCAACCTGACAGCTGTACGCTATCGGGATGATATTATGCACCCTCACATGCTTCCCATTATGGATCGACAGAGAGAACTCCTTCAGCAGGACGATGCCAGGCCGCATACTGCACGTCTAACAGTGGAATACCTAGAGGATGAGAACATTAATGTGTTGTCATGGCCATCAAGTTCGCCAGATCTTAACCCTATTGAGCATCTTTGGGACGAACTGGACATACGTTTACGCCAGCGTAACCCAGCGCCTCAGACGCTTCCGCAACTGCTTTTCGAAGACGAATACGCCTCCGCTGCCGTCGTTCCATAGCGAGAACATTACCACATACTTGTACCAACTTTACTGAATTATCCTGCTTTGTATTAAAGAGATAATTCTATTAATATTTCGCCTATGCGTTTCTTTTTAAACAGAGTATATTTGTCGACTTTTCCTAACAACTGATAATTCAATAAGTGTTTACTTACGTCAATACAGTGTTAAATACAATGATTGCACTACAGCTAATATTTTGCTACACAAACATGATGTGAAGTTTATTCGGATTTATGGATTCTTAACCCAAGAATTCTTTTTAAATTAAGCAGAATTATATGGCTACTGATTTGGGTTAATACAAGGTAGACGTGATGTGTAACAGTTCATGCATTGTTAGTGTATTCCTTGGTTCGTCTGCTTCCAGCACATGGTACCGAATGACAAATTAATATAAAGCATAAGCAGCAAGACAGCAAAATATAGATTCGTAGTCTGTAAGTACCTGTTACATTCTTTAAAAAACGCCTCTCTGTAATTGAGATAATTGGTGTTTTGTCCTATAATGTTACAGAGAGTGTATTGTAATCCTACAGGCGTTCTGTTAGGAGAACGTTCTGTAATAATTCGTTGTTAATTGTGATTAATAGATGTGACACAAAAAGTAAGATTAAACCTGTGGGGTCCAGAGAGGGAATCTGCTAACCACGGGTCAGCATCAGAATAAAGGTAGCAGCTTGTACATTTATATAATTAATTCGTAAACAATTACATACAGTGATTTAGCCCATTTTCAAGTCAGAAATTCTGAAAGCCATGCATATTTTTTGTATAGACTTTACAGTTAACTTCATGAAGTGTTTATTGATGTCGGTCTAAAAACGATAAGCAGACAATCTTGCTTTTGTATGATAAGTCACAGTTAAATAAATGATACCAAGAAAGCACAAGTTCCCCAACTCAATTTGGAATAAGAAACTTATTTTAAAAGGGTCCAGTCAATAGATTTTGTTACTATATTTCTGTCTATCAAATATCTTGTGCGAAATATGGGTGAGAAGTTGTTTCAAGAATACAATGCGCGGGTTCTTAAAAAAACCAGACAATTGGTTTAATAGGGTTCTTAGTAGGTTAGTAAGGCGCACACCAATCTCTGCTAACGTGGATTATTTTGTAAAACAGCCTTTTGGCCTTTTCAATGAAAATACCTCCCGGTTCTTGGTACATATTCCCGATCATGAATTCAAAACTGTTGAATGTATCTTAATCAAACTTCATGCGCGAACGAGGTTATTCTATATAAGGCGTCGTTCGACAAGCGGTTCATCTAAAAAAAAATTGTATTCTTTAAGTATGTTTCTTGTTCCATACAAACTGTTCAGAAGTTATTTCGACCTCTTCAACCTCTTAAGATTTTTCAGAAAGATAATTTGAACTTTTGGAGTTAAAATAATTATTGATTCCTTGGGAGGCAGAGATAACAGAAGTTCGTATATAGCAAACACCAAAAACTGATGCCTACTTTAAATACGTTGTTTTTAGTTTTAATAAAAACATTTTACGAGCAAGTTCTGAAAGTCAGCTGGTATTATGGATATGTGTTGTCTTTGTACAATTTTGACTGAAGCCCTTCCATTAGCCTAATGGGTTGTCTGAGATAAAATGAAACTATCGTATATATAGAGTAATGTAATCAGTCTTCACTGACGAGAATAGCCGATCTTTCGATTACATATTCCTCTAAGCCAATCCGATGACAGCTCCTAAACAGAGTCGGCCACCTGGCGTCTAATTTGACAGTCTACTCCTAATGAGAATTCACTCGTACACTTTCACTTACAGATCTCTCGGTAATGGATTCTGACTGGACCTGCTTACTTTCATCAATCAACAGTTCCTTTAGATCTCGACGAGTATATATCTGATTCCAGTTCAAGCATTCTTTCAAACGCCGTCCACCAGAACACGTTCCGGCTTTCGATTGGTCCATGTCTTCGGTTGTTGTTGAAATACTTACTTACTTCTTAACGCAAACATCTCTACGTTATAACATTCAACACCTGTTATTTTAGTTCGTCAAAATGTATGGACGGTTCAATCTCAGTTGACTTCAGACTTGTTGACTCAAGGGCACAAGGCGTGCACACATTTAAGTCTAACTGGTGGTCCACAAGTATTGCTTTGTACGGTGCTAAGAATCAAATTATTGAGATTTCCAGATGTACACAAATAATGCAAACGTTTGATTTATATTCAAAGAGATCTGTGAAAATAGAAGTTTATTGCTGAGTTATTTGGTGCTTTATTCTAATACTTTGATACTCAGTGTAACAACTGCGGCATTCGTGTAGTGCTCATGGACGTCATTCGCTCACTTGAGGTCAGAAATGAAACTTCCAACCGCGGCGTAGTTCTGTAGGATCAAATGCTACGGTTACCTATAGCTGCCAACAGAACACCTGTATTCAATTACAGTGTCACCAATAACACAAACTCAAATGACCAGCAGTATGCTGGATTATGTGAAATAATGCTGGTTAGATGGTATATTGTCCTGGTGGGGGCACCTTACGAATGTTTAGTGGATCGTCTTTAGTGGATGGTTAAACCCGTTTATTGCCTCACAAGTTGGCAGACATCCTTTACTGGGGGACATCTTCCCGGTTATATTAGGTACCAGTTAATAATTACATCCGGGTGTTGAAACACAGACGTTTTATAAATTAAAATGAGTTTATGTACAGATATCATTCCAATAGGTCTGTATTTTACCTGTAATTGATTGCTCTTTTCACAGGCGATTCATACCATGAGAATAACCAACACATAAACTTTAATCAATTTATCCAGGTAACCAAAAAAACATTATCCTTAGTGGGATAATAAAGCCTAAGAATTAATAAATACGTCGACATTGAGAGGAATCAGCCTCAAAAGCACGATCAATTAGACATAATTATTTTGGATGGAATCTGATTATTATCGATTCTTCCATTGCTAAAAATCAATATATTTAGTTACTAAAGTATACTGTACTGCATGTTATAAGTCCAGCATAGAACAGTTTGTTTTCTTGGGATGTAGCAGTAGTGTATATATAGGACAGAGCGAACATTGTATGTCGCTGTCGCTTAAATAATATTTGATATTATTGTAAGAAAGTTTAAATTAATTTTGTTCTTGTACAACTTTTAGTGGTATCAAAACAAAAAGGACACACACATATACCGTTATCCTTTACATAGAACCAGTCTATCCATTACAGTGTTAAGCCACAAAGCGTGTTTTATTTTGAGCATTAATACCCTGTCTGACCAAAACTACTTTTAACAGTAATCGACCTTATCAGGAGAGTGAATTCGTACACAGGGCTGCTTATGGCAATTTTCGAGCGTTTCCTGCTGGCTTCGCCGCACCTTTGCTTGAGGTCATGGTTTCAAAATGTATCCTATGCCCCATTTAAAATCTGTTCAGGGCTATCGATAGGCCTGAGAATTGCTTTCCGAAAATCCATATATGTTTCCTGGTTCAGAATCAAAACTGTCGATCCTTTGATTCCGATTGAAGAAACGCGATGGAATATAAATAGCAATGGGGATATCAGATGGTGGTAAAAATGCTGGTACATTGACTGTTTGTCGGTGATAGCTCTGGAGAACTCTGTATCATTGCTGTCCTCTTATGTCAAGGTAAATAGAAGCAAGCGTATTGTTATAAACATAAGTATAAAAGGCCAAACATGTTCTTCTTTAAGTGGCATTTAGAAACTGGTTGTTCAATAACACAGGTTAAATACTTATGTATTAACAATTAACTTAGGAGTTTATTAAGACGACGTTTGGGTGTTGGTTATTACACCGTATTCAAGTCCACCCGGTGTTAGTTCAAACACATAAACGACGTCTGAATAAACTCAGAATGTGATAATCTAGAAGTACTTAACCTGTGTTAATTCCATGCAAGTAACGCTCTGTTTAAAGGAAGCTTGTTTTGGGCATATATTCAGCTGTCATATTCTGCACGGGAGTAACATTAACTTTCCAGTAGACGGTGTGAACACTTAACGCTGACAATTACACTTTTTTGTTACATACGTATAATTGAAATCATAATAACACTAGAATATACATTTTTAGTTGTGTAAGTGTCGCCACCTTTTTGTTGCAATACGAAACAAACATACAATTGAAATACTGTTAAGAGCCGCGTTAAACACCAATACAACAATCGATTACCCAAGTCAAAAAGTCAGTCAACACAATAATATTCGACTGCAAAATTGGTAAACTTTTGAACTTATCGAAGGATAAGACGCCCTGTGCTTCCATTGAACAAAATGTACAGTTGCTTAATTTATCTAAAGAAAACAATTAAAATTAACTTATGTCGCCTTAACAAAAAAATTCTACTAATGAACTCTATTATCAATTGTCGGCCTGATAATCTGGAGAGTATGTTATCTGCACAAACAGACTATATGCGGTTAGCGCAGTTTCAGCGGTTGTGCAAGATGGACGTCTATTTACAATGTCGTATATAATCTGTCTTAACACCCGAAACATTCCAGATTGTTAACAGACTCGGTCATCAAACGTCTAATTCATGACAGTTCGATCTTGATAAAAATTGACTTCCTCAAAGAACTTTTTCAAAGCTCTGTCAGTAATGCAATCCAACTTAATTGGCTAATTTTTTTAGAATGTTGACCTGATTTCTTCCTTCTCCTCCCCAAAATGCATATGTCCGTAAAATTTGCATAATATGTAGTTGGTTATAATAATCCAGCGCAATACGAAAATCGATATCAATGAGAACACGCTTTTAAACATTAATCTTGTCCTCAAATATAATCGAAAACCCTCTTATCTTTCAAACTCAAAACCCATTAAATGGAGAATGAGTACACTAACGGGATCCTACTACCAAAACTAAACGAGATATGTCAACAAATTTAACCGCTACGCATTGAATAGGTATGTGGAAGTATAGTGTTCTGGACGTTTACAAGGATCTTCCCGATCGGCAAAACCTCGCGTGATTTCTCGTTTATTCGCTGTCATCACTTAGCTTGGCCGGAAGCCTATTTTCCACCGTATGCACAATAAACACAGAAACAATAAGGCGTCACCGAGGGAAATTCTTATGGCTTTAGAATACGCAAAGTTCAATTTTAGAGTACATTAAGTTATGACGGCAAAACAGAAGGAAACCGAGGAATCTACGTTGGCAGTCACCCAAGGCTACGAAAAACTTCCAGCCAAGATGGCGACGATGATATCACGTCCTAGGTGATGTGCGCAGTACATTCCAGGGCTTACGAGTGATGAATCTTCTGCACTAACCAATGTATTGCAGTTGTTTAAATACAGAAAGAAAGGAGTAGTTTGTCGTTTTGTCAAATCGATTTTGGGTTTCCAAATCCCCTTCCTCCTCATTGCCTTTTATCCCTCCTCCCAAAGTTTTGGCGAGTTCATGCACACATCCTTTAAGATAAACCTACAAGTAAGTTATTTGTTAAGCCGTGAGAAACTTTAAAATATATGGGAAGGGTCGAAATGCTAAGAAACTGATGTAACTTATAAAAAAGCAATACCATTTTCCCTTTGTATTGTGTTTCTCTCTGACTACATCATTGAGCAACAATATGTTAAAATCAAGTGTACTGTTGATACATATCAAAAGATAATATATATTTTATTAAAAACAATTTAATTTTCACTAATATTTTTCTGCTTTTCCTCATGTGAACTAATCAACGTTTTACACTAGCATTATGGTCTAGGCCTATACCAGAAATAAGCCATGGAGTGGTCTACAGTATACATATCCGTGAGTGAATTCTATAGGCTAAATGGGTTTTCTGAAAGAAACGAAAATCCAGTTTATTGTTCAGCTTGCATGACGGCACAGTTGGTAGTGTGCTCAACTCGAGATCTAAGGGTCGCAGTTCGAGAGATGGTACACTTTTTTCTTTACTGTTCTTTTTTTCCGTTAGAGATCGTTATTTATTAGTGCCAGTATATCTGTTTTTACTTTTAAATTTTATTTCTCTTGGACAGTAAAATATATGAGATTGAGACATGTGATGTCATTTTGTCTGGATCAATCAGTGTTCGGCTCGTTTTCTCTCCCTTTGCGCATGTCTCAGATAACAGGTTGTAACCAGAGCAGCCACCTAGTTGTCCTGTGGTTTTCTTAACAGCGCCTAACAACTGTGTTTTCTGAAAATATTTAAGCACAGTACAATGTCCACTCAAAGTAAATATTCCTCCAAATGATACATTTTGTTCGCCGGAGGCCTTTTTACCACAGTATGCACATAAACACATGAGCAACCATGTGGCAACCGAGCGAATTTCATATGTCGTTAGATGCACAAAGCTTAGTTTAGGAGTAAATTATGTCCTGCATGTAAAACAAATGGTAATTGTGCAATCTGTCTACATTGGCAGTTTTATCCACAGCCTGTGATAAAGATCCGACCAAAATGGCGATGATCGTATCACTTCCGAGATGATTTGCTCTGTACATTCGAAGAACTCCGAGTGGACTGGTCTCGCTGTTGTGTTTTGTTTTATTAGCGCGTCATGTCCTGGCGCTCATTATACTGGTCTATACTGGCTTATCGCTTTTGACATAGTAAAACTTCGAGAGCGCTCATAAATGCCAGTCGGTCTTAAGGATAACAAAAGACAAATAAACTTAAAACACTTTGTGATCGAACACCATTGTTACATGGCTGTTTACAAAAACACGCGTATTCAATTGTAACGACGCCAACAACCCATCGTTGCATTGAAAATATCAATTTCATGCTAGCTTGTGTAAAATAATGCCCTTCGGATATAATGTGCTAAGGGCGGGTAACATGTGCAGTTATTACGCAGCCATTAATAGTTTAACAAATAATCGTGTTTATGGAGACAGTGTTCATGTATAGTCTAGATGTTTATACGCGATCTCTGCTATTGGACGGTCTATCAGTGGCAGCTCGATTCTGAAGAAAGACTTAACGCCATTACAAATCGAATGGTGGAAGTTATATTACAACTAGAAGCCGGGAAGCTACAGTAACGATATTTTTCTACCAATGGAATATAACCATCAACAAGTAACTAACTATCGTACAGTTTAACAGGTATGTGGAATTTTAAGCTATATATTTTAAATTATACATAGAACAAGAGGATGTAGTAAGAAAACTATTTCAATCCGTATGTATGTTTTTTTTTTATCGGTGTGTCAAATAAACAGATCAAGCATTCATGTTCATAATTATCATTTGTGGCTTTTGTGCTGGTTTTTAAGGATGACCTACATGCTTCAGCAACAAATAGACTGTAGGTATCCGCTCAATCAAGGTATTATTTTAATAGAACTGTTCTTCTTAATGTTATAATTAACAAAACGCTTAATTGTAAATATTTAGGGCAGCACCTTGGCTTGATCAATAGGCTGTTTAGTCTCCTCCACTGTACCCGGTATTGGTTGGAATCTCCCTGTCGACCGTAGGTGGGGGTGGTCCAACTTCTTAAAAAACAGTGAGATAACTGGCCCCACTTTTTAAATGACAGTTTATTTCTTCATACTTTGTATTCTTAATCCTTAATTTGTGAAAGGTAAATTCTGAAAGGTGATATCTTATTTATAAAAAAAACAACACGAGTTGTTTGATTTCATTCTACAAACAAATTATATTTGATTTCCTCCTGCATATGCGATTTTAACAATGTTGTCACGTTTTGTCACGTCAATTCCATTAGATACCTGTTTGACGCTTTGATTGTGATTTAGCGCTGTACAAAAGGTTATTTCACTCAAATGACTGTGTACCCGTGCAATGGGTGATGGAAACCATCCGTAACAACCAAAGATTTACGCTGTGCAGAGTGGATCAAATTGGAAAACATTTTGCGAAAGGATTTGTCTTTTGGAAAGGATATAGTTTATTGTTTTCACCGGGTGCCTTTCTTGTTTTCCAGCAAAGACAAGCAGCACACAGATTAAGTTGGGCAATACAGTCAGAATAAAGACTTCTTTCTTTATGTACGCTACTTTACATAAATACATAACGTAATTAATCAGGAAACTACTATACCTACAGTTGATTGATATTGACATCAGATGTTGAGGTCGCAGGTGCTCCAATTCCTGAGAATACCTGACAGACTTTACTCAATGCCTTCAGGTTTCCAGGTAAACATTACCTGTTCTCAGAGAATAAGCACATGAACCATTAAACAATTTTATAGAGACAGAAATCAGCCATGAAAAAAGATAGTTTCATAGATTGATGTTCAATTGAATGTGATTACAAACCGATGGTAATGTAATCAATACATTGTGTCCCTTTATATAGATTACACAACCGTTCCAATGTATATTATATTTATTCAGACTTAGCACGCTTTCCGCTTTAAACAGCAATGTTTTTTTCTTGAGGTGTTCGTCAGAAATCTAAGTTTCTGTCAACCCAGAAGCAAATTTCATTAGTTTATAAATGTATTGATTAACAATGCACATGTACGGTTCAATATTTACATAGCGATGCAGTTTAATGTGACTAGATAAAGAGTGAAGACGATAGCGCCTGTGTGGACAATTAAACTTCACCTGTATCATTAGGTAAGAGCCGTTACAAATTGAGTGAACACATTTGTAAAGAAATAAAAATTGCCTGTCACTATATATCAAATATATATCAATGTAGAGTAAGAACATTTGATTGCCTCCACCGGCATTCGAACTTGGGCCTCATATATATGGATGATGATATCGAATATGTCCTTCCGATGTCTCCAAATATACCGCTCAAATGGGACAAATTTGAAAATGAAGTAATGTGTCGGTAACAAGATTTGTCTGAATGGGAAGGCGCCGTGTTTCAGTTGTTTTGTCTCCTTTGACGCGCCCGGTATAGCTTAGAATCGTCCTGTCTCGTTCACCACATCCGGTATAGCTTGTGATCGTCCTGTTTCCTTCGTCGCACCTGGTATATTTTGAAATCGCCCTGTCTCCTTCACAGCACCCGGTATAGCTTGGAATCGTCCTGTCTCCTTCGCCACACCCAATATAGTTTGGGATCGTCCTGTTTCCTTCGTCGCACCCGGTATAGCTTGGAATGTCCTGTCTCCTTCATCTCACCCGGTATAGCTTGAAATCGTCCTGTCGTTTAAGATGTAAGACTGTTTATGTAATTAACTGTTATGAACTGTCATAACTTTCCACCTTGTGTGCATTATCCATCAATTCATTCATTGCCATTATCTCATGCAGTTGAAGTAGATTTAATGGAAATCGATTTTTGCAAAATTTGTAACGTCCCTGAACTAATCGAAAGCAATTTTATAGACGCTAATTGCCTGTTTACAATAGTGGTGTATTTTTTTTAATCTAAAAAGGAAATAAACTATAAGCGGTGTAGCTATATCTAACAATAGCAATTCCATTAGCTAAATTGATTGTCTCAGAGAAAATAAACGTTTCTCTATTTTGGGTGATGTAATCCGTTTTAACTGTAGCAAATTGACCAACGTTCCTTTTTGCATGGTCTCACAGCCAATCAGATGACGGATTGTAAACAGTGTCGGCCACTAGTCGTCTCATTTCTGACAGTTTATACTCTTGACGAAAATTAACTCTTACATTTCGATTATGTAAGCTATTATGTAGACCTGTTTTCTCAAATAATAGTCTTGTCTCAATATTAATATAGTTAGTCTAATCCACTCAGAGACGAATGTCACTCGTACACGCTTTTCAATTCGCAAAACTATGTCTAGTTTTCCTAAGTCGAGATTTAGAGTTGTCTTAGGTGTGAATTATAGAAACTCTCGCGATAATACGATTGTACTTTTTGAAGACCTAGATTTTCAAACAGAACAATCTCTTTAACACTTACTCTAAAGATTCAATTACGTTACAGTTAAGGACAGTTTTATAAATTTTAAATAACTGAACAATACTTATTTAAATTAAGGAACCATTAGGGATTTGTGAGGGCCATTGAACCCATAAAAGTCAGTACAGCATTGTGTTATTTCCCGCGGAACCTCCATCCTGGCTTATTACTGTTAAACAGTAAGGCTTCACTGGCGTTAATGAACATCATCAGGTGCCGCTAAACACACTGGAAATACAGTGATGTGTGTCAATTGATTTTATTATGTGCGCATGCGTTAGTTCCAATGTTCTTATTTAAGATCAGAAGGCCTTTAATCCTATTCTGTAGGGTAGACAGCACTGTTTTAAACGCCCGTGTTATAAGAGATAAGGTGACGTTGAATGTATGATATGCGAACGTCTCAAAACGTGTGCAATACTTTGTGACCACTTTCGCCTTCTTATGAATCCTTGAATTATGGGAAAATCGTTGGGGATTTGTTGAAATCACGATCGGATCTATACGAATATGTAATTTCGTTATGTTTTTACTACTAATTTTTCGTTCGTATAATTTTTTATTTTTATTTTAGTTATAAGATGGACTCGAAGTACGTTTTTGTACAAATTAGAATAGTTTGATTCAAATGTAAGTCAAGGTGATTTTTCAACATAATCGCCATTTTATTTGTTTTAGCACAAAAATCTCCCGTGATTCTGTGCGCCATTTCAGTTCATGCAAGGTCAAGCTAGGACAAATCGACAGGCTGCAAATCAGGATTTAGTTCTGTTCTAAAATTGCATCCCTTGAAGTTTCCGATTAATCTAGTTAATGGACTTTTGTTCAGACCAAAGGCTGGCGTTACATGGTTGTATTCAGAAAACGTGTATTCAAGTTGTGTAAAACACTTTTGAGCATTAAAAAAAACTGCGTACAAGGCGGCTTAGAAGAACGCAGTTTATATGTTTATCTGTATCGTTGGGTTGATGGCACAAGCAAGTGTTTTAGCATCATGAATAGATGATTAAACGATCTCGTCATACCTGTTATATTTTATGTGAACTTGTTAATGCAGTCTAGCTTTGATATTCTGAGCCGATCAGTGAACTCTGATATTGGATAGGCTATCACGGGCGGATCAATTCCCAACATACCGCAGCCTTTTTATTACCAAGCGAAACTATCAGACAAAGAACAGGCTATATAAGAAGCTAGTATACAATCAAATACCAGAAAGGTAGCAGGACGGGATGTAACTACCAATTCCAAGAAAAGTACATAAACGAGCCGGGTGTAGTCTTCACGCATTGTACAGCTTGACAGGTATGTGTATATTATTCTAACGTTTATTGTCATGACTTGCTTCAATTTGATTCTTTTTTACTAAATTGTCCATAATGTTGATTTGAATATACCAGAAGGAAAAGTACCGTAACCGTCCACTCAATCACGACAGTTGTTACAATCAATCGAATTAAAAGGATTGAATTTAATCAGAGATTTCCTGGACAGTTTGCGATGAGTATGCGATGCGTATCTTTCAATTTAGTTGATTCGAGTAAGATTTTATTCCGTCACATATACGTTTTAATAATTCAAAACATTGTTATTGGTACATGTGGAAATGCTGTTTAGTGGAATGACGATTTAGTAGTTTGTAGGACACTGACCAATATATTTTAAACAATTTTAACGTTTCAACTATTTTTCGACTTTCACTGACATTTCTGGAGATCGAGTCGCGCGACGTAAACAAATGGCCAAAATGTTAGTTTGTATGAAGAATATTCTGACTTGTAGATCAAAGTTCACTGATCTCACTATTTAATTATTACTTTGGTTTAGTTCAACTAAAATTCTTGAAAATTCCCAGGAAATTTGTTAGCATTTTAAAGACTTTCTGAAGTTTAGTCAAGTCTGTTACTACTTCAATAACTTATCAATACTTGATTGCTCAGAATTGTCTTTACCTTAGAGGACGTGGGCCTATGTCTGCCTACAGGACATTTGATTATTACTATTCCTTGAGAGGTATTCGGGGACAAATGAATGTATATTTCATATAATTACGATAACTAGAGCCACATTATTAAAATGCGTTTCTGGTTTCGGTGACAGAAGTCAACTGACCAGGTTTGCTTAATACTTTCAACTTGTCCCAAGCGGCCTTCTTTTGACTAACGAATGTTCTCGGCATAATAATTTAAGAGGGTTTTGTTGAATCCACGGACCATTCTACAAGGCCAGTTATTAGTACAAACTGGACATTTACCACCAAATACCATAGTATATATGTACTATAAATATATATATATTTGTCAAGAGTAATCACACTGGCACAGGGATATCGACTAATTAAAGCCGAGAAATTATCTCATA
>JAVFBZ010001301.1:0-12604 GCA_032466195.1 Katharina tunicata
ACAACCTGAAAAATGTATCCCTTAGAGTTAGTAGTAAACCCAATAGTCTACCAAATGAAGATGAGGGCAGTTAAGGGAATATAAGTGTGCATGATCAGTAGAAATGTAAGGAAGTATAATTTAATATTTCAACGGAACCACTTTGTAATTTATGTTTATCTGTCAATAACGTGAGGCTACTCCAAAAAAAAATTCACTGACAGTATAGAATAATCACGTACAAATGATAGATTATCTTAATCTTTGATAAACCGATGTGGATTAACATAAATACAATTCATATACACAATTATTAAGTCCATGATATGTCAAACTTACCGACACTCAGTTGAAATCTATGAAGAATTGACAAGAACAACGTACTTTTGTAACTGACTGTGCATTATGTGAACAAACTGACTCAAATTAAGAGTGACACTTAGTGTAGTACAAGCAGTTCAGTTTAATGGAGATAAAAACAAATGTTCGGGTGAAGGAACAACACATATGTACGGTAATGTTATTCCTACAAATGTAATGCTTAAATAAACATCAACATTCGCCATTGTGGGTTAAAAGTTATCTAATTGATAATCCAAAGCAGAGTTATTGATAGCAGTTAACCAACCGAATGTTTGCTAAATATATTTGTGAGTACAAGGTATTAAATCATAGTTGCATTGTCTTAATCGAACACAGATGCATAATCGACACATACGTTATAATTTCTTAGAACATTTTGTATTATTTGACTGATTTGTTGTTTAGGAAACTACACTTCAAATTAAACAAAGAAAGTTATTACACTTTTCCTAGTTTTAATAAGAAGTCAGAAATACAAAATAATCGCAATTTTGTTCCAGGAAATTACTGCACCTTAGCCTATGTAGACAAGTTCCTATAATTATCTGACACTTGAACGTGATTATTCTATACTGTCAGTGGACAATTTCTAGTAACATTACTACTTAAGGATAACATTAATCTCTTCTGAACAATTGACTGCATATAACCTTTACCTATCATATGTTCATTAATATGTTGGGCTCCCCGTGGTTGACATCTAGATAGCTACTCACCTGCCGTTTACAAGCTATCATTACCGACATGTTTGACAGTACAACGTAGGCCAAATCTTACTTAAGACACGAGAGATTTAATCACCACTAAACAACAATGATTATTATATATCGATTTTTGTTGATTTCTGTTCTGTCTGCATAATGTGTAAGATTATTATTATTATTTATTTATATAGATTAACAACCCAAAACCCAAGAAATTCATAAATTTTGACGTATTTGTTTT
Source organism: Katharina tunicata (assembly GCA_032466195.1). Classification (NCBI taxonomy): domain Eukaryota; kingdom Metazoa; phylum Mollusca; class Polyplacophora; order Chitonida; family Mopaliidae; genus Katharina; species Katharina tunicata. Next base: position 1,288 of record JAVFBZ010001301.1, read on the forward strand.
ATTCTTTCTTGAGCTTTTTGATGTCATCAACTTATAAGATTGTTTTAAAGTAAAAACATGATATGTTGATCCAGGTTACAGTAGTCACCACTGTTGCTTTGTATGTATGTAGGTATTGTGTATATGCCATGAACAACACATTTCGTTGATATAGGCTATTGTGGCCAATGTGGCACATCTCAGTCTAGTCATGATTATTCAATTTTAACAGTGGACGGAAATGTGTTTTCAGGTGTCAGCTGATGGGATCTTACAATTGTTATCCTGTTATGGATAAACATAAACACATCTTTGTATACATAATACACGAGGTTACAACATCTGTCAAACGAATAACTCTTTTGTTTTTATTATAACACATCAGACATCAGTATTATCTGGTAATTGGCAGAGATAAGACAAATGTACACCTATTCATGTTATTCACCTATAGTATGTTATTAGAGAACACACTGACGCAAATTCAGATGGACACATATAGCTTCGAACGAACAGTTCAGGAGATGCCAGCTAAAAGGAAACAACAACTCAGTCATGTTATTCCTATACACGCTATACAATAACAACCTGCAGCAAGACCTGTCATTGTGGATTACAGGTGTAATTTAATCGATAATCCAAACAAGGTGTCAATGGAGTAGGTTAGGCGGAGGAGAGCCTACGTAAATGCATTACCTGAGTTTGAAAAGGAAACGAGTTTATTTGACACAATGCCCAGGAACAAATTTAAAATTGCTCTAGAATTCAACTGTTATATTGTTTGGAGATTTGCCACTCATTATTCGGCGAACGCATTGAATTGAACACAAACATGTAGACCAAATTGGATAATGAAGTTTGTTCCATTCTATATTCTTTTCCAAACGTGACTCCCAAACTATCATCAGAAGTATATTGATTCACAGCTGCAAACATCATAATTCTTGATAATCCGTTGTAGATTAAGATCGATGCATTCTTATATACATAGCACTCCAGTTTACATATGTCAAGCTAACAACAAATCGCCTGCACACTATGCAATAACCAGTATGTATCTTGCAAATAGCTATGATAGGAAAATGCATTATTACTTACTAACCTTTTTAACGATCTAATTGAGATTGACACTTTACGTAGAACAAGTTGTCAGTTCAAAGACAATGAAAACAAACTGAATCATGTTATTTTCACACCTGATAATTTGTAACAGTAACCTGTAGCAGCACTTGTCATTGTGGATAAGAGGTGGAAGCGACAATCCAAACAACATGTCAAAGTGAGGGATCTTCACACCGAATATATTTTCCAAAATAGTAAGAGGGAGGGGAACATATGTCAGTTAATGGACAAGTCAAGTGTACTGGTCGATTTTTCATAAACATTTGTGACTTTTTAATTCTTGTTGACGGTTTTTAAATAACATTCATGTAGACCAATGTTTGTTTAGCGCGTACAGCCCTAACGTTCACACTTGGACAGCCACCCCAGCATCACCATTAAAATATTCAGTGTGGATATGAGGCCTACCTAGAAAAACGAATTACTCGACTTTCATGTAAGTGAAATACTCTTGAGTACGACGTTTAACACCAATCAAACAAACAAATCCAAATAATAGTTTACGTCAACATAAATAAAACGACTTTATTTATGACAATTCGAACCTTTTATTTCAAAATTATTAGCACTGTATGTGAATACACGCGGTTAAAATACAGTTCATATATAAAGCACTTCATCATGCACATAAATCGACAAAATAAAACAATTTCATATTTAAGTCATAATATAATTAGAGACTTAGTCTCTTGCGTTGTAGTATCCGAGACATGCAAAGGGTTCAAAATAAACAAAAATATGATCACCAGCATGGTCTTTCGTATTAATTAGCGCCTCTGCTGCAACACCATACGAATATAAGCCATTCATTTTCACAATTATGATTATATTTCGACAAATTTTCTTTCTTTTTGTTTGGAAAAAGTTCCCGTAATTATAAATAAATCATTATATAGACCAGCTAAAGTTAATACAATTGGGTGTAGAATGTAGATTAGCACTATGTAGTCAATCTGGGCGTTTCCTTTCAGTTACAGACTTGCGACCACATCTCCACCTAAGATTTGGAACGCTTGGGACTGTTAACTGTACGGAAAGACATGCGAAAATTACACTGTTGGCAATTTGGCAGAAAATGAAATCTGTGTCCACATATCAAACTCGATATCAAAGTCCACAAGGTCCAAATCGTAGAGAGTTTCTTCTTTGATATATTTATGACATAAATAAGTCGTTAAGTGTTCCACATCTCGAAACTTTGACAACATCGATTCATGGTCACTCGCTGTAAACAGGTTACTGGCGGCCTTACAAGGATGGAACATGTAACAATAGGCATCCTCAAAGAACAGTCCAATACTTTCCTTTTTGGTGGTTAACAGAACACCGGCGTGACTTGGTTCAAGGCTTAGTTTTAGCAGCCTCCTCAGTTTTTCGTGTCTGGATTTTAATACTTGTTCTTCCTTAATCGTTTGCCTCCCGGACTTTCCCATGGATCGTCGGCGTTTTGATTTCGAAACTCTGGAGAAACGTAAGCAAAACTCTCGTTCATTGACGGCTATTTTCATTGGCAGCTCATCCGGTTTTAAATCCGTGTGTCCGGTTTTGTGCTTCCCGAGATGTACGACCCTCGTGCTGTGAAGTTTATCCCCTTGAAGTAAAAGTCTATCCAGTACTTCTGGTGTCCAAAGCGTTGGCGACAGAGTCTTTGCCTGCAGTATGGCGCACAAAGAAGTCGCTGCCGTCTGCGTTCCAGGAAATTTGGCCCCCTGGATATCCTTCAACGAAAAGCTCCCACGAACAGAATTTAAAGGCTTTCTGGCTTCTTTTTCTAGACGCCTCGATTTGAAAGGATGCAACACGTCTTCCCAAGAAATTTTTCTTTTCTTTTCTGAAAATATAAAATAAAATGAAGAACTTGGCAAGACAGTTTATAAGAAAACGATAAGAATTATTACGTAATTAAGCTATAATACACAATCAAGCCTCCAGCTATGCCCAGTTCTTAGTTATGATATCTCCACAGGATTATCTAGAGATTATATCAATAGGGTTGGGATTAAGTCAGCAAACCCAACCGTGTGATGAAGTATCAACACACCTGTCGGTGCCGTATTATGCCGTATTATCATGTTAAATTCTTGCTGACACACTCATATTGAGCTTATTTTGCCCTTCACGTTCCTTTACAAATACACCGTAACACTCAGAATCTGAATAGCGAATTCCTCCTATATTAAAACCAATTATCAAATTACCGAACCTCAAAATTATCTAGCCCTATCTGCCATAGCCACAATCACCAATTACACAAGACTTCAGGTATGCTGTTGCTAGACTTTTATTAACGTGTAACAAATTCGAGAAGAGACAAATATACGGTATGAATGCATTTCAGGAGTTCACCATTTAAAATCCACTAACAAGGCAGGTTAAGAGCTAATGACGTAATATGATATAGGTCATTCAATTGGCTGCACTAATGTTTTGAAATACCAAATCTTAAACTAACAGTCTTACGTAAAGTGCAACTCTCATGAGAAGTTTACCGAAATACTACACTTTTTGGAAAAGAAGGCCGCTTTGGTGTGCTAATTTTCGCGTTGATTTTCATTCTCTTCATGCACTTATGTACTTTTTGTATTAGGAATGGTCATGGTATAAGGCAACATATCTAACGTGTACAGGCGGTTAAAATATACACAGCATTTAATTTCACCAAAATGCTAATGAAGTACTTACCAGATGAGGGCGTTTCTATATCAAAGGTATATCGTTTGGAGGAACGCTGAGTTGAATGAGGAGTGAGTGGACGATTTTTAAGCCGACTGTCTGGAGTTCGAATGTTTGTTCGTACTTGTTCCTGTACAGGTGAAGTAGACAGCTTCATCTGTTGTTTAAGCCAATCACATAACTCCTTCATTTTCAGATGGTTGTCGAAATATATCCCGGTAAATCCAAATCCTTGATTCTTGTCAAATAAACTAGCGAATAGCTGTTTACCTGTTCTCTGCTGTGGTTGTGATTAATTGTCGTATGGGAAATTCAGTGCTTTATAGTTTTAAGGTCAGTGAGAAGTGTTGATAAGAAATAAACCAATAGCTATGGGCCATTTGACAACACTCAGCTGGCTTTGGCACGTGCATGTATAGCCTGAATTTGCCCGGAGACGCACCCCACGGGTTTGCCATCCGAGGGGGTAGAGGTGTTCATAATAGTTACCGTCACTGTCCCAGGGGTGGAGCTCACGGAATAAGCCTTATACAAATGACATTCAATCAACAATTGTCTCACGTACTAGACGGCAAGGTGCAAAATTAACGATAGCCTTTTAATGCATATCTCAACGGAAGGCCCACTTCACTTTACTTTCATACAAAGTAATTTCCCGTCTTACAAATGGTTAGAGTATGATATACAGGGGATTAAAGAACAGCCCAGGAAATTAACACATAATGTACACTGCTAATTGAAATTGTATATATGGAACAGCTATGATAATAAACATAACATGGAACTCATATTGTGTGAAGTACAAAATGAAATTCACCCACTGAGGGTAGACACACAATTAAAATTAAATTAATAAATAATGCAAATTGTATTGGCCAACAAGCGTGCCCTTAATACAATTGCATGAGCTTCCCACTCAATAAATTTGTTAAATTACATTCAGTAGAAAGAGAAAGAGAATGTTGTTTGCCTCCACCTGGATTCGAATTCGGGGCTTACGTTTTAAAATAGTCTTTTATGTTTATGTCCCTCTTAAATGAATTAATCTGTTGTTACTATACAATGAACACTAATTTCTGTAGGTTTCCTGGCCAAATGGTGACTTCCCAATGTGTGGGTTTATCTTAAAATGTTTGAAGTGATTATTTATTGAAAACTTGAAGATGTGGTCCCCTAAGTATGTAATAGTTAGTCCTTATTTAAAGTATTATGCAAATTTAAGGACAGCGAGAGAAAAGCTTGTTGTTGGTTAAACACAAAATCGCATTTTATCAACTATCCAAACGCTTTTAAAGAGACGAACCGTTTACTCAATATCTGGTCGTGGGAAAATTACCTTTTCTTTCCTTAAGTCTTCATGAGAAATGTTTCCAGAATACTTGACATGACTTGAACACATTTGGCTCAGTCTTGCTGTCATCCAGTTGAATATCACTGTTGTTGTTTTAAGATTAAAGGTAGTAGCAGATCTGAACCGAATTTGTATTGGAGACAAGGCAAATGGCATATACCAATTACACATAATTACTTTAATCTGTGACATATAGTAGATTTTATTTTTTGCATTACAGATTTTATTAGATTCGCAAAAAGAATTTTGGCAGGGTAAAATAATGTTCAGAGTTTGTTTATATGTCATTTGGACAGGTTTCATATAGTTAAAGTATAACAATGCTTTAACAAGTTTAAACTGAATAAAGTTAGGAATCTTTACACTGATTTTTAAACCTACACTAGACAGGATTTCACAGGTTAAGTTTTTGAACACTTGAAATAAATGGGCGGGGCTGTCAAACCCAAGCTTGTTGCATTCTGTAATGTGGTGTTCATTACTAATGCATGTTGAGAACGATTCGTGTACATTTTCAATAGTTCTGTTTCCATAAGCCCCTCTTGTACAGTATACACGATGTAACTTTTAAACATCAGCATATAGGTTTATCAAAAATGTTTTGTTTTGTCATTAAGACTTTTATTTATAGTTTTATATTTATTATTTTTAGTGTTTAAGTGAATCACATTTTCTTTATCTTTGCTTTACGAAAATTGAAGCCACGATCTTGATAGGTCTGTGTTTAAAATATTTGACAGGAACCTGCTGTTGTTTTATTGCAAAAACGCATTTAATGAACAATCCAGTATTTATCTATACGCGGCAATATTTCGTTTAAGGTGGAAAATTCAACTTTTCCTCGATCGCGTCCCTCGGAGAACTGCTACCAGAAACCTTGACATGACATGAACACAATTGGCGCAAACTTGTGGTCATCATAATCTATATTAATGATTTTTTTTAAAGAAACTGGGGATAAGGCAATTATCATTTATAAGTTTTTAACATAATTTTTAATACGAAACATCCGGGTTTTTTTTTTATTGCAGCTTTAGATGGATTTATTATTGAAACCAGAACAGAAGTAAACTCAAGTACAATTCATCACTTCATCAAACTCTCCACTCTTCACTATATAATTTCAAACCTTAATATAACGTGGAGGGGTGGGAATGTGGAAGGCAGACCTCTCGAACAGTATTCGGTTGAAACATATAGGCCTATATATATGAAAAAGGGTTAGTTTCCAATGTTTCCACATTATTACTCCCTATGTTGTATTGTATACATGATGCCGCGTTTGTATTAATGGATATGTAAATTATTTCAGATCACAGCTGTATTTTGAGCTTCTTATGAATTTTTATTGTTTTTTCTTTAAAATTTTGGAACAGTTGCTACTTGCCTTTAATTCCATTGAAACAGTGGAGATTGCGTTCAAGCTTAAAATGTTGGAAAGACGACTATGAGTCAGCTGAAACAGGACGTTTTTATCGTTATGTATCACTAGCTACAGGGAACAGTAACATTCTAAGGAGCATATTTTAGTATCTCTTTAAAAAAATATGAAAACATGTTATCCAAAAAGTATGTTCCTATTTATTTACTAGTGTATTTGATTATGGCTCTATATATTTTTGTAAAAACGTAGAGAAAGAAAAATTTGCTTGCCTCCACCGGGATTCTATATGGGGGTCTTATTTCTGGTGTAGCGTGGGAAAAATCATACTATACTTCTTTTGACGATTCAAAGAATAAAATTGTTTTCAGAAAACATGACATGGCTTGAACATACTTGTTTCAGTCTTCTTCACACGCCATTATTATATATGTTGTTGTTTTAACTTTGACAACGGCAACAGAGAATCTAGGCCCGATTATAACTGGGGATTAGACACTTGTCATTTACGGTAAACACATAATCATTTTAATCCGTTATGAGAAATGGTTGTTGTTTTTGTATTACCGTTGTCTTTTGGATTACTTATAAAAACACCAACAACAAACAACATTCGAGTTTGTAGGTGGAGTCTATTGTTGATAGACCCAGGTAACAATACCCGTGTATTATTTGACTGCTTCAAGAGAATTATCTCCATTATTCAAGATACAAGTTTATTAAAATACTCGGGTTAACATCACAAAATAAATCTCCACCCATCAATTTGAATTCAAACTTAAAATAAGGGCATTCTGTAAATGTGTCCCTTACTCATGCTCTTTAAACAGTCATATGTGTACACGCCGATATTTCTTTATCTAGCATTTCTAATTATATACTGTTTACGGGATGTATATAACGTTTTAAGATATACATACAGTTGTTATCGAACATATCCATATATATATGTACACAATTAATAAACACAACCACAAATAGATTGCTGTAGTAAGCTTTCGTCTGGCATGGACACTAGACTTTATCAAACTGAAGCTCATTGTAGCAAGAAAGATAAATAATTTATCGACTTTAATTAGTCGATATCCCTGTGCCAGTGTGATTACTCTTGACAAAATATATAGATGTATCAATAGTGTTCACAGAGTAGGTCTATTGTTCACAAACAAGGTCCCAAAAAGCATGCATCCACATACAGAATAAACTGAATTCACAAGAGAGAGTGTTATAGTCTATTGTTTTCTAAAAGGCTATTATATAAGGCTGGCAATTCTAGGCCTTTGTCAAGGTTGAATGTTGGTTTGTTAGATGATATAAGTAAAGCCTCTTTCACTTTCCTGGCATAGTAATTATTTTCTGTTCCTAGTATTTTCCCATTTTCCCTTTCCCTATGTTATGACCGGTATTCATTCGGTGGCCACCAACTGCTGATGTAATATTGGGAAGCCTAACTGAGCTCAGTTTATTCTTTATGTGGATGCATGCTTTTTTTGACCTTGTTTGTGAACAATACTCTGTGTACAATTAATTAGAACATGAAGCAAGTTCAATGAGAAATAATATAACCTATAGCAAGGGTTCACATTACAGCATTGTAATGGCGTACATCATCCTTTGGATGGGTAAGCGCCAGTGCAAAATACTCCCCCACCCTCCCCCCGTCTGTGAACACTATTGGTACATGTGTATATATATATTCGAATCCCGGTGGAAGCAAGCAAAATTTTCTTTCTCTACATTTATACAAAAATATATATATATCTTTGGCTAGCCAGACACCCGAGTTCGAATCCGGCGGAGGCAAGCAAAATTTTCTTTCTCTACATTTATACAAAAATATATATATCTTTCTTACTACAATGAGCTTCAGTTTGACAAAGTCTAGTGTCCATACCAGATGAAAGCTTACTACAGCAATCTATTTGTGCTTGTCTTTATGAATTGTGTACATATATATTACTTACCAAGCAGATTAATCTTTTTGGATAAAGCAACTCATTTAAAACAATAATTCGTGTTGTGAATCGATAAATTCTCGGCTAAATGATCGGATTCCAAGCAAATTTTTTCGTATTTTTTCTAATGTGTAAGGAAGAAATAGTATCGTCTGTTTTGTTGCTTATCTCCCGTGATCCTTTTTTAGACGAAGCTGTATTTTGTTACATTGAGTTTTTTGTAATATTTGATTTTATAAGAAATCTAATTGTTGCATTACTTTTCATTCATAGAAAGCGTAAAAAAGTGATTTTTAAGTGCAATAACCTAAACACATACAAATATGAAATTGAGATACATTTATACACAATCAATAAAAAAAATAAGTAAAAAAAAACTTCACATCCTCGCCATATATATACTTGCAATTGATTTCACAATTTGGTTAGCATAAACCTCTACCACAATGACATTAGTGTCAAGGCTGCAGGGCATGTGTTGGTAAGTATAATTTGCTTTAGTTTAAGTAGGGCCTATAGTTTTAGTTTTTTGCGTGTGTAGTGTTTGTGTACAATCTTCACACCTTTAACGTGTAGATTGATATTTCTAGAGCAAACGAGTGGTATCTAGTAAATTATAGTGCCTTGTATAAGTATAACTATATCTGGACTATATCCGTCCTGCTATATTAAAGTAGATATGCTCTGCTTGATATTGCACACTTGAACACTTTTTATTTGAGTACAACAGTAAAGTTTAGATTTGCATGGCCTTGATATGAAATGTGATAAATTCCTGAGTGTAAAGGTTTTCCTCACAACGCTGGTTTCCTGGAATTCAATGAATTTATATAGTTGTTGATATAATTGACACCATTGTGGATTGCAGTAACACGCTGGAAATAACGATACATGAATCCCATCGAATCTTAGAATTAAACATGCACAATTGTTTGCAAGCCAAGCGGAAACTAGGCATTTTAGTATAGTGATAAAAATTATAAATTTAAAGGGTGGTAATTCTCATAACCTCAAAAGTACGTGGTGATCTCCCTTCTATAAGAATTGATCTGTCACATAGCCAGACATGGAAAAGCCGTAGGTTTGCCAATAAATTGAAGCATGGGAGCTAGGTTCTATGATTATAGAATAAGCCTTACAACCCATGGTTTAACAACTGTTAGATACAGTCGATCTTTGGGTGGGTGTGCTAAACTGTGTAGACGTTTCATATTGAGATTAATCATCGTTATCCTTATTTACGTTCTGGTCATTTAATAGATTGTGGCTATCATCAGTATAATCTCTGTCATTTATCAAATAAATGTCCCTTTTATTCATAACAAATGTTTCTTTTCACACGAACAATTATTGTGAATGATAACAGCGTTTTGTGTTTTTGCAAACAGCGTTCACACCATTAATTAGTAATGTGAGGCCTACCGGGTTCTGTAATGGTTCTAAGAACTGTGACTCACGTGGCACAGTTTTTGTGGCGGTTTGTTTGCACAGTAGTATTTCACTCATATTGTAGCGCCGCATCATTGACGTCAATGCAACAACAAAAATGAAGACACAGGATAACAAAAAATTCCAAACAACTTTACATCCTCGCAATAATATATACTTACAATTGATTTCACAATTTGGTTAGCATAAAACTTTACCACAATGTCATTAGTGTCAAGGTTGCAGTGCATCTGTTGGTAAGTATAATTTGCTTTAGTTTAAGTAGGGTCTATAGGTTTAGTTTTTTGTGCGTGTATTGTTTGTGTATAATTTTCACACCTTAAACGTGTAAATTAATATTTCTAGAGCAAACGAGTGGTATCTAGTAAATTTATAGTGCATTGTATAGAAATAACTATATTATTTACAGCAGAACTATGTAATAGCCTTCAGTTCGTGGTCAGAAAAATAACAAGGTAAATTGTGTTTTATTTGTCGTTGGTCTTAATATATCAGAAGTGTGCTTACCATCCGATATCTGGACTATATCCGTCCTGCTATATTAAAGTAGATTTGCTCTGCTTTGATATTGCACAATTGAACACTTTTATTTGAATACAACAGTAAGGTTTAGATTTGTAAGGCCTTGATATGAAATGTGACAAATTGCTGAGTGTAAAGGTTTTTCCTCACAACGCTGGTTTCATGGAATTCATTGAATTTATATAGTTATTGGTATAATTGACACCATTGTGGATTGCAGTAACACGCTGGACATAACGATATACGAATCCCATCGAATCCTAGAATTAAACATGCACAATTGTTTGCAAGCCAAGCGGAAACTAGGCATTTTTGTATAGTGATAAAAAAATTTAAAAAATTAAAGGGAGGTAATTCTCATAAACTCAAAAGTAAGTGGTGACCCCCCTTCTATAAGAATTGATCTGTCACACAGCGAGACAGGGAAAAGCCGTAGGTTTGCCAATAAATTGAAGCATGGGAGCTAGGTTCTATGATTACTATGGAGGGAAGGGGATGGGGGGTGCTACGTGGACGTGATTCTGATTCAACCTTCTCAATGCTCAAGACCAATCAGGACTATCGGAAGCCAAACTTAGCTTTGAGATACCTTATGGAAGTACGTACCCTAATATACTATCGAAACCACGCTGATTCGACCTATTTGATCAAATTAATGGGGGGAATAGAGCCAGCAATTAAGGTTACATGCTGAGGTGAAGGATTTTCTGTTTTGGAAGAAGTTAAATACAACAGTAAAGTTTTGTTTGTTTATTTGGTACTGATAATGTGATAACCTAGCTGAATTTTACTACAATATTGTTTTTTACTGGTATTAAAGCGATTTTAATAGTTGTGTGATTATTATATGAACGCTACACTCATTTTGTTCACTTACACAGGTTT
>JAVFBZ010001312.1:1390-12604 GCA_032466195.1 Katharina tunicata
TCCATACCACTGGCTGGCCTGCTGTGGTCCATACCAGTGGCTGGAGTTATGTGGTCCATACCACTGGCTGGCCTGCTGTGGTCCATACCACTGGCTGGCCTGCTGTGGTCCATACCACTAGCTGGAGTTATGTGGTCCATACCACTGGCTGGCCTGCTGTGGTCCATACCACTTGCTGGAGTTCTGTGGTCCATACTTATTCTGGCTGCGTAAGGACGTTCTAGTCCATGTTATTTGTTATAGGAACTTGGGATCTTTTGTATTAGGCCATGCCCTGTATTAGACCATATCCTGTATTAGACCATGCCCTGTATTATATATCCGTGGTAATGACCATTGTCTTTACAAAAACATTTATGGCCTGAAAAGTGGAATTCTCCTACACGAAAACATGCTCAGTTTAAATGTTTTACCTGTAATAGTATAATTACTTACCAAAATGTACGTATGACTTTTCAATGTATAGTAAATGTAAAGGTATATAAGGGACGTTTCAGGTAGGTGTGGAGACCAACTGGCTGGCTATTCGGAAGTGTCTATTTTCAATTGAAATTGGGACAAATTGTGTTGGAAGTCATACACTGATGAGTGCGACGCTAAACAATAGTGCTACATATTTTTTATTATGTTCTGCACATAAAAAAAAAAAATGGGTGTAAAACAGCCTACAGGTCAATTGTTTTATTTGAAGAAAAAAATATTTCATTTACAAATCTACTCTAACAAGGTAGTTTGCCGCAGCCAGGTGTCCCTATACCATTGTTGAGTAGGTCACGGAATGACTTTATGTCAACGGAATTTAAAATTAGACAACACCTTCGTGTCATGAACATTGGCCACGTGGACTTCGTTGTGTCTTCTGTTATTTCAAACACTTCGTTCCTGTCAAAGTCATTTAAGGTTTTTACTACACAAAGTTTACACGTCTGTTTCTGGATTAATGTGTTAGACGTCTGGAAGAAAATGATGATGCGACGTCGTACAACAGTGGGTCAACGTTAACACCGCTTTAATCATCCTGTCCCAGATCTTTTTGGGCAAAACTTTGGCGTAGATTTTTGTCCTGGAATGCAAGCAAAGGTTGGGCTGATAAGCATGCTCGTGGTCATAACCAGTATATATGCTGTTCAACCAATGTTAAGCGCCGCCCTCGGGTCATATTTGAACTGCATACCAATTAATCATCCCTTCACTGTCCCTCGTATAGGTTCGTGTAGGAAGTTTTCCTGTGGCTGTGGAGATCGCGGGTGATTTTTTTTAAAGAGGTTTCGTCTCAGTTTCCAACATGCACTGGGAACGTAAGTTCATTATAAAAGTGAAATACCCCCGAGTTCGACACCAATGAAATTTATAATAAATAAATCTAAATACCAGTTAAAATCAGAGGTTGCTTTATAGGATAGGAAGCAATTTATCCGTTCGACTAAATTTGTTGCGGTCAACTCCGATAAATCGTCTTCATAAATCATACTAGTTATGGGCGTTATGCCTAAACACGTTAAATAAAACCCAGTATTGTTTCTGTCAAACATTGAACAATGAGCTTATATACTAGCATTAAACCGTGATTGAATACCAATGTCTTCCGAATGACGGTTTAGACTAGATTCTGCAAAATTTGGTTTGGCGAGTTGCCAAAAAAAAAAAACCTAGACACAGTTCTCATTCTCAACCAATTTGATTACAAATTTATTATCGTTATACAATCCAGTTCTCTTGAAATCAAGATTAAACTTGTAAAAACAAATTGCGTAAATCGGTTTCAATTTATTTACGTTGTAATCTTATTTCATTACAACCCTGGTACGCGATCGATTTGATCAGTTAGCTGGTAATGGTGTAAGTAACCTTTCGTTTAGTTTGAGTTTATAACTGGATATATCTGCACCAGATTTAAGTGAGATATATTACTTGACATGATAGTGTCGGTTTTCTAAATTATTTATTTGGGTAATGGGCTTCATAAAATGTATACTAATGTCTACTACTAACATATAATTCACACTTCCAAACAATAAACATAAAATGGTCCAGACTCCAGTTCGTATATTAGCCAATATAACAGCGTCTTAGTACCTAATGTAAGTATTATTGGACGTCATCAAAATGTCAGTTGACGCAATTTTATCTGTCTCGGTCAGTTTAAAATACGATTGTTGTGGGCCATTGAATGGATGTGATTCGAATTAAGGTTTAACCTACACGGGGTAAACCTGTGGTCACAAGAAGCCCTGTCACTTACGCAGAACTGAACACGCCTCTAATTCCACAGAACATATGCAATATGCCACTCAACCGCTATACTATATCATTTGCTACAGAACTACATGTACTTACGATGTTTAATCAGTGTATTGTCTGCGTCGTGCTGGGCGAGGTGCTTACCATCTTTTTTTCAAAGCTTTGCGTCAAATTTCTTCAATTCTTCGTGTAGCTTTGTCAAAATATTATATCTGAAGTAAATCCCAGTGCCCCCAAAAATTGCTCTGCGATAATAAATTTCATGTCATTGAAGAAGATTTTCGAAATTGACCGCCATCTTGCTACTCTGGTTGACAAATAAAATTAACTTTCACATTGTACTAATACCGAACATAAGTGGAAATCACTTATTTGACAAGTTAAAACCAGTAACACACAACAACAAAAAAACTCAGGATAACACAGTTTTATTCTGTACTGTTCTGCATTATACAGTAGTTGACTTTTTACAAGGTATTAAGCGTAAGGAAGGCTGAATATCAACAGCATCACCACCTTGTGAAAAGTGTTTCAATAGATAATGATAAAACCAATGTTAAAACTCGTTTTACTTTCCCGCCAGTAGACGCCAAGTTCGCCGTGTCGTCTGATAATGGGAAAATGTACATACCAGGAGCTTTCAATGTATTTTTAGAAACTGTAATAAACACTGAATGTTTCTTCTGAAATCGGGTGATTATTACTCGACAGAAAAATATTGATATTAATATTCGTTCTGCATGAAAGTATTTTTAATTCTGTGATATATACTGACAACGTGACCATGACTGAACCTATCAGAAAAGATGTGTTTATAATATATCATAACATTTTATGTGGATACATATAATGGCACAGCCGCACAGAACTACATCTACTTTGTCACAAGACGATTATTGACTACGGGCGCAGTTAGAGTGATTTGCATATTTTCCTTTAAATGGGCGGTGCGTGATGCAATACAATGAACTTGCACAAAAAGAGCATTGCTTGTTGTGTCTATGTGTTCTGTTTACGTTTCTATTCAAACTACCTGTGGTGTACAATGAAGGCTTAGACATCGGACAATGTTAAAGTTCACTTATAATTTTCACGGCGACCATCTTACTGCATTTTCATGGTAAATGTACGAGCTCAAATATTATTGACCAATCAAATTGGTGACACATCTTCCTCATATTAACTACGTCACACGGCGATGATGGCCTAGTTGTAATGCTGTGCTAAATATACATACATGCAGGGAGAGAAGCCACGCCCAAAATGTCGACTACCAGCTAGTGTCACGTGATTGTTTTGGCGATAAGTACTGGTCATGCATTGAATGACAAAGGGATAGAAACCTTGTAAAACCACCCCGCGATCTTCGCAGCCAACATAATGTAACCTTCTGTTTTACTATTAAAACAACTCTTAACCGGCTATTAATGATCAACTGCAACTTTTGCTACAAACTGATTAAAAAGTACACAAGTTGTCACAGGGCCGATTCAATTTGAATTAAGACAAAAATGGCAGAAAAATACACTTCAAGTCGTGAAGCTGTCATGCACTCAGGGATAAATTTGTTCAGGAGAACAACAAGATGACCAGTCAATATAGCTAAGAGTCCAAGACTCGTCGGTAGGGAGAATGATTTGATTATTTATTTTCCTAGTCGTTATCCGGAATGTAGGCGTTAACGAGGTAAACCTAGTTTTAAGACATGGGTCATAAAGTTTATTATATATAGCAAGCACTATGCTGAGCTTACGGAATGTTAACGAGTGCAGACATCCCAGAGGTTTCCTTCGCTACGTGTATGTGTCGAGTATGCTTGACGGTTAAGTGCATGTACATCATCTATCATTGCCAAGCAAAAATGCAAGGCGATGTGTGGATTTGGAAAACTGCGGAGCGATAGCTCCATAGCATCCCTTAACAGCGTTAACAATTCACTTAGCAATGGTATTAGGACAGAGCTTGAAAACATCGAGCCTTGATTTGATGTGCGGTAAGGCAACTATATCATGTTATTTTCTGGCCTTCATTTGCGAAATACTGAATGTCTACTAACGTTGTGAAGGAAACCAAACTTCAACGGAGCTTGGAAAAGGAAATGTGCTGATAAACAAATAACTGCCTATCAAGGCTATTTCACTTATGCCGTACAGATATTGTTGGAAAGCGTATTGCTAAAGGCCAAAATCTCAGCTTTGATAAATAATGACCCCTTGGTGTAAGCGTCTGTTGATCGAGGATGAAAAAAGCGCGAACAATGGCTCGTTTATGAAAACATACAACAATTGGTTAAGTGGGAGTTAACTTAGTACTATTCTCGAACTAAAAATGATTCATTGGGGGTATTTTCAAACTGATGACATAAGGGGCTAACTTGAAAACAGTTGGGTGGACATTTTTGACATTATATGTGCCTGTGGTTTCTGGGTTTATTCCCTAGAAAATCTTCCATAAATACAATAATTCGATACTAAGTGGAAATCCACAGCTCAGTGGGACACATTTTTTTCTTTTTTTTAATATTTTTTCTTTTAGACAGCACTGGAATTAATTTTGTTTTTGTTTCTATTTGTGACTTTCACTGGACTACATTGTACTGAAGACTTGGATACCGAATAAATACAAGTGTCGTGCAGACCTGCCTTTTAAATTATCCACATATTCAATATTCAACGGTTCCATTGCGTTAACACTTGATGTTGCTTTTAAAGACATGGCGAAAAAAAAACATCAGGAAAAAATCAACCGAATGCCAAACATATCAGAGAAAAATAAATTGATGGATTATTTCCGTTAAAAGGTCGAGGTTTTGCATTAAACAGAATAGAAGAAGGGTTGCAAGCTCATATAACAAGTTGACATAAGAACGATCAATCAATTAAAATGAAAAGATCCTGGTTTTATTTGTTAATTCTGAAATTCTCAATGATAGATAGCGATACACCGTTGCACAACACGCCTTGCCGATAACGGTGAAGGTGGCTGCAAACAGTGATGCTGGAATGAAGTAGCAATTAGACAGTGGCTTGTGAATGGTGGAATTACCGTTCCAAGATTCTTCTGTTATCTCTATCTTGGAAACAAGCTGATGCGGATTATGAACAAGCTTGATACTATTGTCAATTATTGCAGAGATCAAAGGCTTCTATTTATTCAGACCAGAAAACAAACACACTCGACTTATGTGATTTAAGAGATTTGATTAGAGTGTTTTATAAACAGTAATAAACCAAAAATTATAAACACAAATCTGTTTGAAAGAGAAGCTAGGGTAAACAAGCTAGAATAAATTCCGTAGAAGATTTAACGTTGCTCTTGTTTTCGAAAGGCTAGATTGGAAATCAGTGGTATTACAGAGGGGTTCTCTCTGTCTCACCTGGCCATTTTATTCATTACAATGGTTAAGGACTAGCTTCAAAAGAAACAAAAGTTGCCTGTTTGTATAACAATGTAAAAGGATTTGTGTCGATTATCGATTACCCGCCCAATTGATGGTGAATTTAAACATGTTATCAAGTTTAGCGATGTTTTCTTTTACATAAACGAATCAGAATTGAACATGGCGCTTACGTGCTCTGACCACAGCTTCCTAAATTAACTTTCAACATAAATTATGTCAGATGGCGTCTATCGGACTTCAATCGATCAGTGTTTGTCTTCATTGCACCTCTCACCCCCAGAAAAAATGAAATCAAATAATAATAAAAAAATTGCTTTCTTCCAATTTCCCTTGAAAGATACTTATAATAGCGAGCTATAGGTAGTGACAAGAAAACCGTGACCGTCCATGAGATTTGTCTGAAAAAACCCATCTGCCTTTGTTGCTTGATAAAAACGATTGTGAGTGGACTAATAGATCTGTGTGAAGGTATTGAGGTTGCCTATCGTTTTAAAGACAAGACAAGGCAGAGTACTTAGTTGAGCCCGTTCAACATTCACTCTTCTTGCGTCAAGAATGTACCTACACGATACAATTTCAATTATGATAACAACTGATTTTGCGGACAAATTGTTAAATAATTAGTTATTTAACATGTTTAATCATTACGATATTAAAATATGTACATAGTTATATAAAACTTTCAAAGCCTTTACCTGTATACAAATTCATTCGTTCTACAGTGGGCCTCAGTTAGAGAGCTGGTCCTGCTAGCCAGATACCCGGGTTCGAATCCAAGTGGAAGCAAGTAACATTTTTTGTCTCTACATTTATACAAAAATAGGCCTATATATACACAACACCTGAAAAGACGTTTTATGTTTTATAAGCAATCATTTCAAATATCAGATGCCCATGCGACTTTACTATATTTTGATTTTGATAATTTTTTGTTTGGACGAAACAATTGCTAAAACTTTGCAACATTGCAACAATACATGATTGCAACTGTTAAATGGTAAATAATTTGAGGAGAAAAATAAACACAATTTGTTAATATAATTATCATGTTATACGCGTAAATCTCGTTATGTGTCTGCATGGATTTTCAACTGCGTTATAATACTTTCATAATACATGTACAAATTAATCCGTAACATAATATAGATTTTGTTGCGCTTCTGGTAACATATAAGTGTGGACTTTCGGGCATAATTGATGCAATTATGGGGATTGAATAGCGGCCAGAGAGAGATGTCTAAGTAACATGGAAGAAAACGGCTTATTCGTGGTTTATCCCATCTCGTCTTTATCTATCTAAGATGAGTAAATACAATTACCGGTCGACACCTTGGCATACAATAACTGTGACTAGCTTTACGGCCTGCATTATAAATTAGATTTATTAAAACTGCCATTTTCAAGAAGGTTAGCATGCAATTCATCTACATGTTGTCACGAATTCTATTTTCACCTTACATTTAGCCATGCATGTATTGACTAGGAGAATTTAATGCATACACACGACGTAACTGTGAGATGGAAGGATTAGACTTCACCTTACGACAACGAGTGTGAAGCGCCAGCCATTCACTTTACTAGTGCTCTATTCCCGTGGCTCTAAGTAAAGGAAGCAGAATTCTCCGGAAGTTCGCGTCTATCCATCTCATTTGATCAAAGCCTGAGAAGATAGAAGTTTTTATACACGGCGTTAATTTCCGTCATCAATGAGTAGCAGAGTTACAAAGAGTATTAGAGTATAAATGTTTCCCAAGAGATTTGGCTGATTTATATCTAAAAATAATAAAAATATATTCATATTAAAAATCAACAAATTTCTAGGGAATTATCATTCGTTACACGTCATAAAATTTTATTTGATGTATATTTAGGATTTACCACTCTATTACACATACTGTTGAACTCATTACTGTAAACCTCCTCTGGTATTCCATAAGTATTCCTCTTGTGCATACAATACACTGTATATAATAAATGTGACGCTATCCTTAAACGGACACCCCAACATTGCACAGGACTCTCCGTTTATTACTTAAGCCCTTCAGGCCATTTTATTTTTCATTGCTTAAGTGGGTCTTAAAGAAATAAACATCATCATTTTTTAAAATGAATATTTACGTCGGGAGCTCTTTTACTGGGTCTGAAGTCGCATCAGAAAAGAGATAATCCATTGATGGATGAGACTTGATTTCCTTAAAGTAAAGTTGGATGGACATTTTTGACATTATAATTGCCTGTGGTTTCTTGGCTTATTTCCCAGAAAATCTTCCATGATAACAATAATTACGATATAAAGATGACATTTTTCTTTTCTTTTTTTCTTTCAATCAGAACTGGAATGGATTTTGTATTTTTCTCTATTTGCAACTGTAACTTGACTATATTGTAATAAAGACCTGGATACTGAGTAAATAAAAGTGTCTTGCAGACCTGCCGCAGATTCACTATTCAACGATTTTATTGCGTGAACACTTTATGTTATTTATAAAGATATGGCGAAAACAAACGTCAGGAAAAAAGCAAGAGAATGCTTAACAAACAGAGAAAATAACAATTGATCGATTATTTCCAGTGAAATTATTGAAGTTTTGCATCGATCGACTATTTCCTTTGAAAAGATTGAGGTTTTGCATTAAACAGAATACAAAAAGGGTTGCAAGCTCACATAACAAGTTGACATAAAGACCAATTCGATTCGACCAATCACTTAAAATGATCCGCATTTATTTGCCCTTCCCGAAATTGTCAATGATAGTTAGCGATACATTGTTACACAATACGCCTTGCCTAAAAGGTGAAGTGCTGGAATGAAGTAGCAATTAGACAGTGGCTTGTGAATGGTGGAATTACCGTTCCAAGATTCTTCAGTGTTTCCCTATCTTGGAAACAAAACAATGTGGATTATGAACAATCTTGATACTATTGTCAATTATTGCACAGATGAAAGACTTCTATTTATTCAGACCAGAAAACAAACACACTCGACTTAAGTGACTTAAAAGCTTTTATTTAAGTGTTTTATAAACAGCAATAAAGCAAAAATTAAATCTGTTTGAAAGGAAACATATAGAGTAAACAAGCTCGAAAATCCGTTGTAGGTTTAACGTTGCTCTTGTGTTGAAAAGGCTAGATTGGAAATAAAGTGTTATCACATATGGGTTCTCTTCACCCTGCCATTTCATTGATGACTAGCTTCAAAAGAAACAGATGTTGCCTGTTTTTTAACAATGTAAAAGGATTTGTGTCGATTGTCGATTATTCGCCCAATTGATGAATAATTGAAACATGCAATCCGGTTTAATGATGTTTTTTTTACATAAATGAATCAGAATTGAACATGGTGCTTACGTGCCCTTATCACAGCTTCCTAAATTAACTTTCAACATAAATTATGTCAGATGATGTCTATCGGACTTAAATCGATCAGTGTTTGTCTTCATTGCACCTCTCATCCCCGGAAAAATGAAATAAAACTTAACAAAAATAAGATTTTTTTCTTAAACGATTAAAAGGAACATAAATTGAGTGTCTGCTTTCATTCAATTTACCATGAAAGAGACTTATAAAAGCATGCTATAGGCAGTGGCAAGAAAGCCGTGACCGTCCATGAAATTCAGCTGAAAAAGACCATCTACCTTTGTTACTTGATAATATCGATCGTGAATTGACTAATAGATCTGTGTGAAGGTGTTGACGCTGCCCATCGTTTTAAAGACAAGACAAGGCAGAGTACTTAGTTGAGCCCGTTCAACATTCACTCTTAAATTGGTTGCGTCAAGAATGTACCTACACGATACAATTTCAATTATAACAACTGATTTTGCGGTGTAAGTGTTAAATTAATAGTTATTTAACATGTTTATTCATTACGATATTAAAATATGCACATAGTTATATAAAACATTAACAGCCTGTATAAGAATTCGTTCGTTCTACATTGGGCCTCCGTTAGAAAGCTGGTCCTGCTAACCAGATACACGAGTTCGAATCCAAGTGGAAGCAAGTAACATTTTCTTTCTCTACATTTATGCAAAAATAGGCCTTTATATACACAACACCTGAAAAGACGTTTTATGTTTTATAAGCAATCATTTCAAATATCAGATGCCCATGCAATTTTCCTGTGCATGCAGTTCATCTAAATGTTGGCACGAATTCACATTAAACACCATTTTAACAAATTTCTAGTGAATTGGTATTCGTTATACACAATATAATTGAATTAGATTTTTATTCAGGAGTTATAAGTCGAATAGGCCTACTGTGGAACTCAATACTGTAAATCTCCTCTGGTATTCCATAAGCATTCTTATTGTGCATACACCACACTGCAGATAAGGAATGGGACACTACCCTTAAATGGACATTCCAAAACTGCACATGACTCCCCGTTTGTTACGTAAGTCCTCCAGTTCCTTTTTGTTTTCATTGCTTAAGTGGTTCTTAAAGAAATACATTAACATCATCATTTTTTTAAATGAATATTTACGTCGGAAGCTGGCGTCGTATTAGATAAGAGATAATCCATTGATGGATGAGACTTGATTTCCTCTTGGAACAAAACAAAAAGTGCAAGATGAGAATACGAGAGATTTGAGTGACCTGATCGAATTCCTGACTAAACATTTTGCCAAAGGTTTGATCAACTAGTCATTAAACGGAACATGAGATCCAGCGTGTCCAGTATTTTAGAATGGCCACAATTTGTATATTTAGCAATACATTTCCGTTGCCTAATTTCATTCCTGTGACGTGTCACTATTTATCTCTTTTTTAATCGATTTCATTTATTGTGTCAATTGCTCGATTTGAGTCATTTTATTTTCATAATTTTGCCGGCTTCCGTATACGTCAGAGCATTGTAGCTGATTGCAGAGAAATTGTAATCATTTCTTTGACCTATGTGCTTGACGCATTTGGCTTCAATTGGAGGTTTCATTTCTTCGTATTAAGGTGAATAGTTTTTATCTCGAATAATTAAAATTTGTCTGTTGTTTTCTGTCATTTGATAACATAGATCTTGCGAAGTTAGTTGTTTTAAATTGATTTTGAATTATTGGTTTAGTGTTATACACTGTACTCAAGATAAAACCTATATGATTAATTTGAGTAACTGGAGCATGCATGGTAGAAAACAGAAGACACCTCGTAGAAAGATCTGAGACCTTGACAAGCTTTCCCTTTTATACCTAATAGGAGAACTTGACTTGACCTTATACTGCGATTTTACAAATGTTGTTGGTTTAATATAACACTTTCGTTGAAAAGTTCAGGATTTTTGATTCTGTCTTTTGAACATCTATTTGATTATTTTTGAGAAAAAATAAGCTGACCAATTCCATCTTTAACGTTAACGTATATATTCGCAGATAACACATATGCTTTTTTTTTAAATTAGGGAAAGACAACTGTGATTGCCTCAACCAGGATTCGGACTCTGGTTTCTGCCTAGCAGGGCCAGAGCACTAACCGACTGAGCTACAGAGAATCACGGTAGAACTATACTCTGTCAAAAAAGAAACGCATAGGCGAAATATTAATAGAATTATCTCTTTAATACAAAGCGGGATAAT
>JAVFBZ010001334.1:1515-27744 GCA_032466195.1 Katharina tunicata
TGTATATATATATTTCTGTTATACCGCTACAAGTTATTCTCTCCCGGTTCAGCATGTTCTTACGCATGCGCTTATGCTAAACGGAAGACGAGATTGCTATTATGGATTATCGACCTTGGTGGGGGCGAGGGTTGAGATTGCTAAGGGATCATTCTCGCCCTTCACTTCAGCAATCTCGACCCCGCCAAGGTCTAGATTGTTAATATAGATTCTCGACCTTGGCGGTGTCGAGATTGCTAAAATATCATTCTCGCCCCCGCCATGAAAGGGGAAACATAACATTCACGACCTTGGCGGGGGCGAGAACATCACCAAACAATTAAAATCTCGACCTTCTCGCCCCCGCCAGAGGTGAGTGTGAACATTTAAGCATCTCGCCTTTGGCAGAGTCGAGAGGGCCGCCAGAGGCGAGAAGCGTGAGAAAAATAGAATCTCGCCTTTGGCGACCATGGCGGGGGCGAGAATGTCGTCAACGCATTAATATCTCGACCTTCTCGCCCCCGACATGGTTGCGATGCGAGAAGGTCGAGATTGCTAAAAACGGAATCTTTCTATTCTCGTTTCCCGACCTTGGCAGGGGCGAGAAAGTCGAGATTACATCGGTTTGACGAGGTTTTCGCCCCGCCAGAGGCGATACTGTAAATAGCCGCAATCAGCCATCATATTTTCCTGTGACATCTGTGACTATAGAAAGTGTTGGTGAGGGTAGCTTCCTCGGCCCATTGGGCTGGCACGCTGTCATATGAGTAAAATAACCTTGCGTAGAACACAAATCTACATATCTTCTATTTAGTAGCGTGTTTCGAGGCTAACATTCAGGCCGTCATAGTTAACGCCACTGTACCAGTTTCCTTCCAAAGCAGCTTATACTTGAAATGACTTCACATTGTTTTGTTCATTATTTAACGTATTTTTTAATTTAAATGTTGACCGAAAATGGTGAAGATGGGCAAAGCACAGTTTCTTCTAATAGTGGTCGCCCTTGAGTTTGACCAGAGATACAATGTCTTTGTTTTTAACTGCCCCGATTTATTAAACCCTTAATAATAAGATAAAATGTAACTGTTGGGTGTGTGTGTGCAATTTGTATTTTGCGGGAAGTCGTACAGAGCTTTCTGTTCCTAGATGGTATTTAAGGTGAATTGTTCTGTATAGTATCTTTCTTTGTTGCAAGTGACTTCGATGATTATTTTAGCTAGTCTTTAATACGGCGAAAGACCCCAATTGTAATTCATTTCTATTGGCGCCCCTCGGATAGTTTTCTTTTCTCAATTTTATGTTTGCTAAATCTAGATCTGTAATACTAATGGTATTGCATTTGTCATATTCAGTCATGTTATAGGTCTGTATGATTATTAATGGGGTGCCTGAGTCGTGCAAGTGGCGGTTTCCGCCAGCCATTTAAATATACTCCACACATTAAGACAAAAACAATTAAATACATTTTCCAACTGTTTGTAACAGACCCGACAGATGTAACCAAGATGGACAATGTCACGAGATTCAATCGTGGTCCGGATCGGGTGGAAGCTTATAATAATTTTACTGTAGATATGTTGTAAGTATCCAGTTAAGTCGATATTATATAAAATATATTTAGAAAAGAAAGATTTGTTTTGTTCATCCATATTTCTTAACTCCAAAATAAGTTTTATGACACAGAATGGTGTAAGCAGACAGCTTTTACCTTGGATCCCCCTGTGGACCTTAGGAAAATGAGAGAAGTTTTCCCGGTTTTAATGCACAGTTTTTTCCAATTTACACATACAATTTCCCGTAATTTATGAATCATCAAACCAAAGGCAGCTAATAAAATGTTTTGTCGATGCAGGTCCAAAACGTCAGTGAAAATATGGCGCTCTTCTCGCAGCGCGGCTTGGCGATTCCCTAATTCAACTGATGGAGTTCACTACCCTCCCAGAGTAATCTCCTACGTGAGTATTTCGTTAGGTTTATGAGAGCATTACGAGTTTTTGAAGCGTGCTTTACGGGCGTTTGACAGGAGCATTACGGGTGGTTTACGCGATCAATTTGGGTGGTTGACGTGAGCGCTATAAAGGCCGGTTTATACTGAACGCGAACACGAACGCTAACGCGACCACTGCGACTTTCCGTGCGAATCATCGTTTATACTGGAAGCTGCGATTCGCGTGGAAAGTCGCAGTAGTCACATTCCTTCTGACAAATCCAAACAGCAATTGTCTTAATTAAGACCTCTAGTGAGCAAATGTGTGCTATATAAAACACGAAACACATACATTCAAGTTCTGATCATGACGGGACTATACATAATCCGACAGCGAGAACGAAGCGTTAGAAATATAATTCTTAAATAAAAGAAGAAAACGAAAACAACACAGGCGTATATCAGTACACGAAGTCTTCCAGAGACGTCCTACGTATGGGGAATATCATTCCAATTCAACAGATTTTTCTATATCTCTCCATATTTGTTTTTTTTTTAATGTCTTCGAAGTCCCGACGACTTTTGTCATAAAGGATTGGCTTTTCTGTATTTCCCAAATTAGCTGTTCTGTCTTATCTTCTGTCATGACGAGGCCGTGTGAAAGGGTGAACTGGTTCAGAGGTCGCCCAGAAAATGCCCTGTAAACACGCCCTCTGATTGGCTGATGAAATTTGTTCGCGCGAACTTTTCCCCCCAAATCGCTCTGGTGGCGATCGTTGTGGTATTCCGCGGGAACAAAATTTTGACCGCGTTCGCCTTCGCTTTCAGTATGAGCGACTTTATTGATATTGTAGTTAAGCGATCCAATGCGACCGTCGCAGTCGCGGTCGCAGTCGCGTTCGCGTTCAGTATAAACAGGCCTTCAGCGTGTTTGACGCGGTCATTTATGGTGGTTGAGGTAAGCATCTAGGGTGCTTTTACGTTAGCAATTTAGGTGGCTGAAGCGAACATAACAAAATAAAAGTAACTCAAAATACTGAAGTCATCATGTTTATTATTCTATATTTCGGCCTGTCTATGTAGCCATCATCAGAAATATGTCACACTATAACACAAGACGGTTTATTTATGAAATCAGTTCACTATAGAAAACAGTGTTTTTACAATCAAATTGATAATTACTTATTAAGTTTTTATATGATTCTAACTTGATATGTATTTTCAGAAAGTTCAGATGTTTTTGAACTGGTATTGTAATCGCCACATGGATTTACCAAACGGAACATGTTGCACCCAGATTGTGGATCGCCAAGTCAATGTTGTCTCAATACACCATAAACCTGCAGATCATTCTACCATTATCATTCTACTCTTAGTCTGGTGAGTAAAGCTGTAAACATCTCAGTGAAATAACCTTAAATCCTCCGCAGCAGCTGGTAATCATAAACTCGTTGGAAACATTTGGAGAGTACACATTGAAATTGTGAAAATATCTTGCATTTAAAAGTCCAGCGCGAAATATTTGTTTTATTTGATTTGGGTTTTACGTCGGATTTTGGGTTGTTTCATCCATATGACGGCGTGGCAGTCCAATTACTGAACGAAACCACCATCAGCACTGACAACAGACAAGGACGCTTAGGGACTAGGACAGGGTTCAATGTAGCACGCCACAACAAGTCGTTTTCATGATGCCCCCTTACCTCGGATAGCACATGGGCACAGGAACTGCCCTTCCTAGCGCAAAGGACAGTTGGGAAAAAAAGTTTCCTACACAAAAAGTCCTGCGGTGTCTGTGCATTCAACTTTTCTGTGTCTACAATATTTCATAGGTCCTCCTGCGCGTAATTCCATTGAACTTCGTATGAAATTTTTACTTTCGTGTAATTATCCCCACCTTTAATTTAACCCAAAAGCAAGAAAAATGCATTAATTGAAATAAGTATTTATACAACATGCAATCTAAAAAAGTAAATATTGATTCGTTGCTGCTTAACGCCGTTTCCCGAAGGTATGTCACCAATATGACGGCGGTGTGTTCCAACATTGAATAGCGACAGTAACACAACTAAGATAAAAAAAATATATAAGTAAAGTCGCATGTTTTAGCTGTGTTGGCAAGATACTGTCCCTCCGGTGTTAAGTATGACAGCATGAATGCAAGGTCGATAAATAATGCGGAGGCCTGAAACAAACAAGAAGGTTCTTTGATCCTGTGTGATGGTCGTCTATGTCGTCTGTGCATTACAGACTTCAAATTCCGGTCACCAAAATTGATAACATTTTATTCGGAAACGACGTCTTGATGAAGAATCTGAAGGCTTTAATTTGAAACCCAACGGCTGTTAAGAATGCCATTAACATCTGTTTGACGTGTTTTGGATTTTATCCAAACATATCCAATTTCACCGAAAGTATAATGGATGTTCCATACATACATATGACTTCACATACTGGATGCATAACAGAAGCCCAATTTAATTTGTCAGACCTGGGATCCGAGTTCAACCCGATGCTGATGTTGTGTTAAACTCTCTATTGTTTTGTAAAATGTTAATTGATTTTCTGCAGTGTAGGACGAAAACAAGTTTTGTGGGAACACAAATTCACCTTAAAGCTCTAAAGGAAGAAAACTGACATAAACTTCAACAATTGAACACCACGCCAATAATCAAACTGTAATAAACGAATTATTATATATGGCTTATTTGTTTTTGTAATTTTCCCCAGCATGTTGGTGATTTTGCTCATTCGAGTCTGTCAAAGGAACCCACCGAATTACCCGCCAAACCACACAGGTAACCTGTTAAGTAAGTCGATTGCCTTGAACTAGCTAATGTCATTAATTATTATCCGTCAACCAAGTTCCTTGTGTTTTGATTGGTCAATTTGCCAGGGGATAAAAACCCGTACAACCTTGGATAATTTTCAACTCAAGGGTAATAAAAAACAAACATGGCGGCCTTCGCTTCAAATTTTGTTTTCTTGATTTAATAAAACTGACCGTTAAATACGACAATAAGTTGGCAATGACATAGTGTAAGACATAACTTCTTCACAATCGCTACATTTATATGACGGTAAAATTTCGGAAACATCGGTTTTTACAGACTTGGTTTGTGCAACGTCATTGACTTTTTTCGATGTCCCTGGAATCTGACAGCGTTTCCATTGTAGCGTCAGCGGTCAGGGGAGGTTACTCTGACCGAGACAAAACACTGACGAGGGCAGATTGGCACGAGTTTAATTTAAAATAAACTAAGACAGGGAGGCTTGACGGATAATAAATTCGTCATTGACGTTTTTCGCAGGGTGCACGGATTTTTATAACCGTCTTGAAGCTCGTACACCACTTCGACTGCGGCTCAGGGTGTACGAGCTTCAAGACGGTCATAAAAATCCGTACACCCTTTGAAAAATACTAATGAATTTCTTCTTAAGTAAGTTCATTACCTTGAACTAGCTAATGTCATTAAGTATTTCATCTCCATTTCGTTGATCTCAGTACGTATTTCATCCTCCGCTCTGATACATTTTTTATAAGTTCTTAAATCGGTAGCTTTTTTAATTCTTTTTGCAAGCCAACCCGATTTATTTGTAATTTTCTGTAAAACAGATATCTTTTCTTGTGGGACTCGGATGGTGGTTATAGTGCTTGTTGCCGCTGTTCTATACGGCAGGTTATATTCACGCATTATCCTTGGTTCCTTGTGCCCTTAAGGAACATCCTGTTTTGCGTTTTTCCTGTATTTGCTGACAATGGCGTCTTTGTTGCATGCTTTCATTAATCCACTGCCCAGAACGACTGCAAATTTGGGGATAACCTTTCGCTCAGTATAAAACACCATAATGAACATTCCCAAATCAGTTTTGATTGTCGTCCTTTATAATTTGAACAAATTTAGTACATGCATATTTGTTCCATATTTTAGGCAAATCAGAAGGACGGAAAGTGGACGCAACGGGTATGTCGTAAAAAAAAACGCATCAAGTTATAAGACTGAAGTGTGTATTGTTTTCCCAGTACAATGGACTGGCTAATAAGGAAGCAATGGGAGCAACCGCAATTCACCACTTGCGAATAAATATTGAATGTCTTTGTACAATGAGTGAGTCGACGTCTCGATAATTACAACGAGAAACATGTGCAATTCATCCGTTCTCATTGCAGTGGCACTCAAAAACTAGAACAGTGTTATTTTATAAGGTAATATGTAAAGTAACGGGAATTATTAAAGGGTATAAATAATTTCAGTCTAACACAAATTCTGTACTTTCAGTGGAAAATAATTTTATCTGCCTTCCGAAACATTTATAGGTCGGACCTATCGCAAAATGTAAAAAATTACAAGTCATTATTTTTGATTGGGTTAAATCTTTTTATATCAATGGCAAATTTCAATCTTACATTTGTAGTACTCTTTCCTATTAGGTCTCCAAATCACAAGTACGTAATAAGGCCTCATTACAGACATGCAAAGCCGCGTTCTCACGGTGCGACTTGTAGTATCAGCTCGTCGAATTCGACCAAGTCGAAGCGTGTGACAAGAGAAATTCGATGCGACTTAAGTTGTATTCAAATAGTCGAAGGCGAGTTGATTTAAATAGGGCGTGCTCTATTTCTTTCGATTGGTCGAAAGGTTTCATCAAACCAAATTGTTCCATTTGAGTAGAATGGGGTTACCTCCCTTCGTCCAATTTTTTTTCAATGTCACCAAGGTCGGCCGAAGGCGCTCCATTTCCCCGATGATCAACTGTTTAATCGGTTTTACAGTTAACGAGAAATGTTATTGCATATAAAACACAAAGATTACAGCAAGTGAACATAACAACGAAGTTACGTTATTCATTAAGTTCTCGCGAGGAGCGCATCGCATTCTACCCTACATATGCAACGTTTGTTGACAAGACGAGTCAAATTCGATGAGTTGATACTACAAGTGGCACTGTGGGAACTCAGCTTAAAGGCTATACGATAATTTAGTTAGCCTGCCTGGTAAACGGTATTAACCTGCAAAAGAGTTTCACTGAACTGGGTGTGTAGGAACTTGAGTATCATTTTAAACATAAAATATAACATCAACAAAACAAAGTATTTTAATAATACTATTCCCTTAAATATACATTTCTATGCATAATTACTTCCTCTGCGAAAACGAAAACGAAAACGTAAAAAAAACAGAACAAAACAAAGTGAGCATGAGTAGATAGGCTGCACACAGCAGTTTTGAAAAATTGTGCTCTGTGTGTGTGTGTGGGTATCTATCAGTATCCTGTTAGAGCCAATTGGTCCCTAAAATTGTATAGGGACTATATATAGATATAACTATTATTCAATAAATATTCCACATCAAAATTGTTTCACAATAATTGTTAGGCAGTTTTATAAAGGACACACTGTTTTTGTGTCAACTGCAATGAATTACCTAGGTATCTCCTATGTGGCAGGAAAAGTCCACCATACAATTTAATGGGGCAATTTAAGGCTTATCGTTTTTTCCCTTTCTTTCCCATTACATTGTATGATGGACTTTTCCTTCCATGTATCTCTGTAAAATTAACCATAATTTAATAAAATTCATTATAGTCGCCAAAAATCCTTTATAAAACTGACATACCACGATGGTAAAACAATTTTTATGAAGAATATTTATTGAATAAAAGTTAATATAACAGGCACAAACGATATGGCAGATAAAGTCCACCATACTATCTATGGGACCAATTGGTTCTGACAGGATGCTTCAAGATATCCACACACTCATCAAATCAATTTTTAAACTGCCGTGCTCACTTTAACATTCTTTTTTCAAACAGTTTAATTCAT
The DNA here is from genome assembly GCA_032466195.1 of Katharina tunicata. Taxonomy (NCBI): domain Eukaryota; kingdom Metazoa; phylum Mollusca; class Polyplacophora; order Chitonida; family Mopaliidae; genus Katharina; species Katharina tunicata. Next base: position 9,249 of record JAVFBZ010001334.1, read on the forward strand.
CCTGTAAATATGACCATTCTCTACCCCTTTTTACCGAAAACAAGCTACTGCCACTCCAATTATTTAATATATGTCAGACCGTACAGCTGTCTCAAAAATTCATTAACTATATTCAAACTCCTGCATATCAACCACAACGCTCTTCCCTTACTTTACAAAGACCATTTCACAGTACTAATTTGTCAATACATACGTGCAAAACAAAAGGTTCGATCGAGTGGAAGAATCTGTCCTAAGATATACTCTTGCCAATCATTGGCATTATTTGAATCTCTCCTCAAAGGTCGTCTTTTTGATACTTGACATCGGTCCAGCTGAGGCGTCCTCTCTTCTTTATTTCCCTCTCCCCCTCTGATTTTTATAAGTTATATTCATATACATGTATAGTTTTGTATTATATATATATATGAAGAGGTTATTAATGTATTTATGTGATGGTTATTCTTATTCACAAAGCACGCCGGCTACTGTTCTTATGCAATTATGTCTAACAGGATAAAACATGGGGCTTCTTCTGCCGTCAAAACAGTAACAACATTTGTAATTATTTAATATATATATTAATTATATATTTATTTTTGTTCATGAATATGTCGCCATACTTGTTATCATACGTCTGGTGAATAAAATGAAAATGAAGACATGAAATTTGATAAAGGCATTTCATTGTTTTGACTCGAACTACTTAGTGGAGCCAATTAATTACACTTGTCCATCCAGACGCCTTCGTAACAATGTCCTTTTTAGCGTTCAACTGTGTCGAATTAATTTAAGAAAACATTTCCTTTTACCTAGAATGCAGTCAAGTTTTAATGAATACAGTAAACGATATCTTTCTCTCGATGTATTTGCCAACTATCAGTGTTTTAGAAGACAGGTAATTAAATTATTGTGGCACCAGAAAGAGAAATATGGATAATTACTTTTTATAAATAGTTAAAATTTTACCCAAACGTTAATTTGAAATTTACTATATTTTCAATAAATTTATACATTTTTTTTACTTTTTCTGGGATATGACATAATATTTTAATTCAAGTTTATTTACATTTAATAGTGCAACTCATTTTGTACAATGTGATATAAATATATGTATTTATTTGTTTATAATATGCCATTCGTTTCATGTATATATGGTTATCCACCCTGTAAATGGACAAATGTCTGTAGGGTGTGATTTTGAAAGAAAGAACGAAAGAAAGAAAGAAAAAAAGGAAGGAAAGAAAGAAAGACGGAACAAATTGAGCAATTTACTGCTAGTCTGTGAAGTCCAACTATAAATTGAACATGTAGTTGTCAGACAACTCTAAAAAGCTGACTTGAGAGGAGGAACTTCTGGAACGGGCAAAATGATAACTATCACCCTGTCAGATGTCTTTTTAAAAGACGTAGACCGCAGTTTTTTCCATGTGTAATTTTAAATATCTATGCCTGTATTTTATTGCTTTCAAACTAAGCATTGTACTTATTACACTAAGCGTTTTTATTACACAAAGCAGCGTTACAAAACATAATGGACAACGAGCTATTTTTAATACGGTTGGTTTGAAACTTTCATCTCCCAAAATATTATCTCCATACACGTAGCAGCGTATTTCAGTGATTTGTTTCTAAAATATATTTTATAAAGAGTAATCACATATGTATAAACGCAATACTGGACGTTTCAATCCTAACGCTTGCCGTTGTACGGAGGCACGGCTATGTGTAAATTAACCGGCGGCTTTGTGAAGCACTCGAACGCGCCAGGCTCACTTCAGGTGACACCCAGAAACCGTAGACACAAAGCCGAATAAGTAGTTTAAGTCGGAAATTGGCTCATGCGATTATCTTCAAATTTTACTGCTATGACGTTAGGCCGACACGCTTATAATATGCAAATAGCATCGATAATATCGTTCTAACTGCCTCTATGTTGTTGTATGGCCAGGTCAATAGCGATTCACGGCCAGTTTCATTGTTTTGAAACGCCCTGTGGTCACGCATGCACATAGATTATCTACTAGCAGGACCGGAATCCAAAAAAAGACTATTTTACATTATTCCCCAAATCCATAAACCACAGGAGAAATGGCATCAACTGTTTATGCCCCCAGGTAGACCTATAATATCAGGCTGTGGTTCTAAATATTACCACATTTAAGAACATTGATTACCATCTCAAACCAATCGCCAACAGGCACCCAAGTTTTATAAAAAAAAAACACCGAGGACTTTCTGAATAAGTTATCGGAAATTCAGGTTCATAAAGACGTCATATTAGTGACCATTGACGTATAATTTATGTACACCAATATCGATATGAAGACTGGCTTTCCATAGGTATCCCGATTCAAGCCGTCCTTCTACTGAGGTACTGAAACTGTTGGAACTCAGTTTAAAATGTAATGATTTCAAATTCAATGGTCGAATATACGAGCAAATAAAAGGCTGTGCTATGGGCAAAAGATTCAGTCCCAATTTTGCCTCTATTTTTATGGCACAGTGGGAACACGAAGCCCTTGGAAAGTGTGGTAAACAGCCCCTGTTGTACCTTAGATATTTGGATGATATATTTATCTTTGGCAGCATTCTAGAGACGATCTAAATCTTTTCATCTCTACTTTAAATCAACATGAACCAAATATTCAACTTCAAGCTACTTTTAGCCTGTCTAGTGTATGTTACAGTCTACAAATGTGTCAATCTCGCTGTAACAGGGATGTTGGATTATAAGGTATTCTTTAAACCTACGGATTCCCATTATCTACTCCATGCTAATTATTTTCATCCGTCGCGTAAAAGTAGGTGAAGGCGGCCTTCTGCTGCGTGTAAGCATCGGATCTCGTTGTCTTGAGCGAAGAGTCATCCCTCGGTTGCCGCCTATACCACTCTGTAGGGTCTTGAGCACGTTCAGGTACATCCCTATAGTAACATTGGTGCGACTCACGCCTTTGCAAGAAAATAAGTCGCCAAAATAAGTTTCACACGAACAGTAGTTATTTGAAGTGATGACGTGTTCCTCGGTCCATTCTTCCTTGAACAAGACCGGTGTCCGCTTATCAAAGTCGTAGTCGGGAAAACAGCTCTCCTGTTTTCGCTCGTGCGTCACGACACCTGGGCTTGACGAAGGATTCCCAATCGGGATGTGAGACGGCACGGTAGGCTGAATCGGTGTCCATCTCGCAGTAATCGCAGACACGTCGATCGAAAAAACTTGTCCATGAAATCGTAGTAGAACTCCAACATGCGTTGTTTGGCGTATTGGTAGACCATACATCCGATTGTAAGGGTAACTTAAAGTGGATAGTTTTCTTGCTGGAGGAGACTTAGAATGTATCGTCGTCGATGATTACCGTCTCTCGAAACAGGGGTGAATTCATCCGTTTTCGGGTTTGTTTGGTGTTGCAGATGTGGACGTTTGTGTGGGTATTAAGATTCGTGATGGTCTTCCTATACGCCGAGTTTCCTAACCAACAGAAGAAATAAAACATCACGTGAGACAAACGAACACAAGAGTAAGATAAAGTGTGGGCGTCTACAGTCTGTAAGTTCTGTGTGTATGTTTGTGTGTGTATGTGTGTGTGTGCGTGCGTATTGCGTGAGTGTGTGTGTTATCTAAAAGTTGTAGACCCCTGCAAGGTAAAGACATCCTTCGCGCCTGAGGACAACCAGCGGGTGTAGTTACCGGCTGGCATCTCCGAGGCTAGATAGTAGAGGTACAAGGCATTGATGTCAATAGTTTGGTACGTCTTACCCCCGGGGATCTTGGTGACATCCGGTTGATAGTGACGGGTGAAAATTATGGACCGTCCGCCCACGATGTTTTTCTTTAAACACTCGTACATGTCTGCGTCCCTGTCCTCAACGAGTGAAAAATAATCCGTCAACCCTTGAAAGACGTAGCGTAGTGTCAACCATTTGTAGCCATTTTTTCTGCGAGTTCCGTGAAGGGCTCTTCGTCGAGGTTATTATACTATATCAGGAAATCCTCTCTCGTTTCCACACGCCTTGAAGGGTTGCATACACTTCGGTAGAGAGCTCTTTGTTTTTCAACGTGTTCTTAAAAGTGGCACGGGGTGGAAAGGTCGTCTCCTCTAACCGACAAGACTATCGACGGTGGTGTAACAAAATGTGCCCTTGACGAGTTGACAGTCGTAGGCTTTAATCCACTTTTCGTAGCTAAAGTTGGAAGCCAGACAGTTGCACACATCTAAGAACAGGAGGGTATCGGTGGCGACCACCATGCGGCTCTGTTGTTTTTTGATGACATACTTGAGTGATTGTTGATGATCCAGGTATGGGTACATGTAGCGTTTTACCATGTTGAAATCATACCGACCAGCGTTGAAACCCAGGACGGGAAGTTGTGCGAGGTAGTTCAGGAGTTTTTTCTTTAACACCTCTGCATACGGGGCTGGTTTGGGTTTGTGTTGACCTGGCGTCTGACCTGGTATCTTGGCGTCTAGGGCTTGGATCACGTTCTCAAACTTGGACACCAAAAGACGGTAGCTAGCAGCACTGAGATACTTCAGGAACGTGGAGTGGTGTGGGTCACCGTCGGATACAAAACATCGGCGATGTTCGTAGCCGGGTACGTTGGAATTCACATTAACGCTAACGGGGATGTGACGGTTTTATTGGTGGTGTCAGCGGCGTCCAATGGCTGTAGGTAGGTTTCGAAATCAAAGCAGACACGGTAAGGGAAGTACTTGTCAGGTGGTATCGGTATCCCTTCCTCGATGAGTTGGTCAAAGATGGTGCGGGCGTTGTGAAACACGCCAGCCGTGTAGATTTGTTTCACCGATACGTCACAGCTGTTCTCGTGGCAGTAAAGACTCAAGGATCGACCAAAAAGTTGACTGCACTGGGAACACTGGTACTAGTGAGCGTACAGGCCATTGTCGAACACATAGCTGAAATTACGTTGGTATAAATTGAGCGTCATCGTGGTGGTGTACATATCGAGAGAACGACCAAGGCACACAGCATGTTGACGGTTGTCCCTTTGATAAAGCTGATACACTTCAATGTTGGTGTTTCGCGTTGTCAAGTCGACTGAGGGGTACTTCGCGAAAATGGCGCGTCTGTAAATTTCCTCTTTCAAATAGGCTTTGAAATAATTGTGAGCTCGGGTGTCGCAGTCTTGAGGTGGAACCCCGTCCAGATGTCAACGACTGAAGCACAAATTGTCTTTGTACAGACCGTTAGAGCCGCACATTAAAGCATACAGCCCCTGGTGGGCGAGGAGAAAATCAGGGAATGTAGTGTTGGTGGCTCCTATCACGAGGTCGGGCAGCTTGTTGGTATAGAAAACCACGTTGGTGACTTGGTCGACGTACCATTTTGTGTCTAAGCGTTGAAGTCGTCCCCATGTCATCGAGTCGTGGTCGGTGCTTGTCGGGCGATCTTGAAAGAGGGCGTTCAAGATGGCTGCATTTTGAATAAAATGGGGCATGGGTAGGGCTCTGGCGTTGTTGATGCTCGGGTAGAAATACCGGACTTGGTTTCTCGATGGCGGAGGATAAGCCCGTAGGCTGAATCTAATTGAAAGGCTGTTGATTGGTCGTTGTAGATCGCTCGCACAAAACGATCTAAGCCCGTGACATCATGTATACGAAAGTTATACTGGTCCTGAACACAACACCGTCGGTGGAATTGTTGCCTGATCGAAATCCAATTCTGGCGGTACAGTTGAGCCTTGTCAGGGGGTTCGGAGATGTTGTTCAGAGGTGGTTCTGTAGGGTCCTTTACGAGCGGTGCTGGTTGAACTGTCCAGGCATAACGGGTAGGTTGAAGTTGTTGAGGTAGTTTCAGGGGTTGAAGCGGTTGAGGTTGCGGTGGTGTGTTGGGTGTTGGTGGTGAAAGTGGTGAGCTTGGTTGAAGTAATGCATCGACAACATCTCCCTTGGTGGGTTCTATCGGGGGTTGGTTGGTTGGTAGAACTGCACTTCATTGACCGCCCCCTTGAAGTGACTGTAAATAGCAGAACAAATTATAATAAACACACGTATGTGTACACGAATCTTGGATATCTTGTGGTGGTTGTAAATAACAGGGAAAAAAATACATTTTAGAATCACCAGCAGCCCTCACTGGGTACATTTGAAAAAAAATTTATGTATTGTCTTGAACTATACAGCAACTGTATAAAGCGAGTTCACTCACATATATACACAACAACAACAACACAATACACATTAGATAAATACATGAATACATACCCATTACTCGTTATAAAAATATATAACATCTATAAAACTATTAAAAAGTACATCCATTTAACTAAAGTATATAACAACTTAACTACACCGATCCATATACATTCAAAGTGTGTGTTTTTTTGGTTAAATTATACTGTACAACGTCGAATGGTGCGTGATTGTAGTCGACTCACAACACCGTTTTGCCCTCCTCTTTCAATTTACATCCCAGCAGTGTATTGTAAGTACTACCATCAGCAAGAGCACGTCGAACTCTCTCTAATTCGAGTCTTAGTATCGCTGTGTCTTGTTTAAGTCACACAAGGGGCGGTTTGAAAGAGACTCAAGAAACACAACTTGGCGAGGCCTTTCACATTGCCATGTAAAAATTAGCTTGGCGCAGCAACCAATAAACATCCACTCACCCTTCCAACACACCAATCAACACGTTTCACGTATACTATATCCTTTAGCCCAGCTGAACAGCTATAATAAGACCACCAAGCTGCACATGAGCATACCTGCAAACTACCAGCCAGCCACGATGATTGACCAGAATAACGACCAGCCCAGGGGAGACACATCATTGCTTTAGTACCGTCTCCGTGCTCTCAGACGAAGACTACGCCTACATGATATATATGCAGTGAATGGGGATAGGCCTGGAGGTTGGTTGATTCGACACATCCGTGCTGCTAGACTACGGCATATCCAATTGCATACGGAAGAATCGAGGAGGGAGGACGCACCAGACGTGATTGACTACCTTTGGGTGGCGAACCGAGACTGAGCCATTCCCATCCCCCTTCACCCTAAACACCACCGTTACCACCATTGGAGATGAACAACAACAGCATACAACTTGAAGAACCAGATCAAGGACAACGACCGCTAGGCCCTACGCCCGAATTCCGAGTTTGCCTCACTGCACTCGAAGACATTGGCCCTGAAGAGCTTACTTACCATCTCCACACTGTCCACACTTGAACACACGGACTCCCCCGTTTGGTGCTTCTCGGGTCGATGACGATCCAAAGTCGTCTTGAGCAAAAATTCCGTTCGGCATACGTCACAGGTAAACATGTTGTCGTCTCGAACATGTCTAACAAATACACCCTGTAACACTCTGCTTTCAAGTGGATTGAACGACTACACTCCTCAGTTTAAACGCAGACCTGAACGAGTCTCTGAACGCCGATTGGCTGAGTTCTCGTGCGGAGCCAACCCCTGACCTTATCACCTGGAGCCCGACCCTAGCCCTCCACCATGCGTGTGACATGTGACGTCACGCCTGTGACCCTGCACACAACCTGTCTTTTGCACCGCGCAGCCTGTGCAGATCGTTTTACATGGCGTGCGGCTGGAGCCCCACGAATACGACATGAAATGCTCACTACATACTACTGTTGGGGTGGTTATATTCGTTTAAAACATAATGATCTGACATACATGTTGCTATAATGAAAGTTAAAAACATTTGGGCCATGTACCTTTAAATTTAAAGTCACATATTAAGGTTCATCATGATTAATTCTTTAATTGGTGCTTAACACCGTGTTCAAGGTTATTTTACTTATATGACGCTGATGGTCTCCAACAGTAAATTGCCACACTAACATAACCATACAATGTTAAGTGTTTTGCAGTGTTGGAAATTGATATTCCTCCATTTTTTTTAGTAAAGGCAGCTAAGCTTGGGAGAAGAGAAGAGAAGAGACAGACGGTACAAAGATCATCAAATAACAATTGTGCATTAAAATTAAAAAAATTTCGTTCTCGCTGGTCTGACATTGCGATCTGTGGGAGATAACAAATGGTGGTATCCGAACTGGTGTTATATCTGACGTATTGACACGGGTTTATGAGATTTTTTGGCAGGAAGCCTTCTGTTGTAAGAAATTTAACCTTACGTACATGTGCATTCACACAGCGCGGTTTGTAGTAACGACTTTTGGGAATTACTTATTTGCAGTGCTTTAAATTGGTCGATATTTGTTCTGAAAATTCTTGACCAATCGAAAGACTGTAAATTTGGGGAATCCCCTGAAAACTGTTTCAACAAATCGCATCATGTTAATGCACCTCAATACCTGTACTGGGATTTTAAGTATGACGCAAAGTCCTTAGAAGATAAGCACAGTCTAGTGTCCGTGCAGTCTTGCAAGGCCTACAAATGTCAAAGCGATAAAACACTGAACAAGATCCGAATTGTGCCAACTCTTATCACGCCATTACGACGACGAAGATGTCCAGTTGTTCTGTTCAATTCGGTAAGTAAACGGTTCTGTCTACCTACTTAATATAGGTTTTTGACGTCGTTTAAGGTACATTACACTGCTCTACTTCTTTAAGTAGTTGTGACTCCACACACGGTAAATACATGAATCAAACTAGAAACTATCATTGCTTTAATACACTTCGACTATAAAGTCATTTTCTACCCCTTTTTGCTCGAGGCTTACTACTCGAACTAAAATCAGTTGAGGTAAGCGATAGCAGAACACTAATAGAATCCTGGCCAAATATTGCGTCAATAATGTAAAAATGTCGATAACTGTTGGGTAAGTGTTCTTCGAGCAAGTATAAATCCCATTAGAATGGGTCGTAACTAGGGTACTGCAAGTATGACACATGTCCTGGGCTTTACTTGTAAGGTGGCGCCACTGAGTACTTTAAGTCAAATAAACTATCATCGGATATCAAAAATGTATTTTCTTTAGGAGTGTGATCTGTCTTTGATTATCATAAACGAGAAACACTGTGATGGTTGGATTGCTAAATCATTTGTTTTTGACCTAGTTGACGATAATGACCCACCTTGTACAATGAAAAATGTTATAAATATTGGTATACAATTGAGTGCTCAATAGACTTTGTATGCGTCATACAAATTTTTTATGAAGTAAAGGGGAGGGGCCTCCGAGGGGGGGGGTCAAAAAATCCTACCAGACCGGATGCTCAGTCACTGCTAATGGAGCCGCCATATTGCGTGCCCTGAAAATGCCTGTTTTTTGGCCATTATTGCTTGTGTTTGTGTGGTTCATCCAGTGATATCAGCATTATTACCAGAACTCTTGCGTAAAATACCAAGCAAAAAACAGTACACCGAAAAAAAAAGCCAAAGCATGTGGTGATTTTCACAGTATTTTATAAAGGCTTTATACCGTTATCATAAAGACTGTGTAGAAATATAATCGAGTCTAATTATGGATGTGGGCTTAACAGATATTTCGCGGATATGATTATCTGGAGTTAGACGTGTTGCTTCCCGAACGTCATTATTTGTCTTAATTTGTCTTTTTTTTTTTTGGGGGGGGGGGGGGGGGGTAAAGAAACAAGAAACATCACATAAGCCATATTGAGCTTAAGCACAACAATTCCTAGTTCTTTAGTGGTATTTTTTCTTACAGCTATTTTGTTCTCAGTGGTCCTTCAAGTTCTTTCACAAGGTAGGACCTAAGTATTTTTCTGTCTTTTGGATTGTTTTATGAAACTATAGGGTGTAAATATAAACGACATGAAAACATTGTATCTAGACTAATAACACAACACAAACTACAGTTTTACGCACGTTTTGGAAATAATATCAGTGACCCATCTTCGCTAACCGTAGGTTTTATTCCGAGCTACTCTTAATTACAACCGCTGGCGGATCAAGCGTAAAAAAGAAGAACGTACAGTGGCGCCTCCTGTTGAATGAGGTGATCAAGGTTCGAGTTACCTCCCCATTTTATAATTGCATTCAACCAACCAGATTGCGCTTACAACTTTCAAAAAGTCAGTATGGCATTACACAAACTACTCAATCGATAAACTGACATAAAATTTGAGAGATATCAAATTTACTAAATTGACAAAAAAAGAACACAGATCCGTAACGATCCAAAAAAATTTACCCTATCGCCTTAAAAAAATCATCACAAGACAGTCCCTGTATCTTTTATTATTTGCCTACAAGTCAATTGCGTGGCGTGACATTCTGGTTTTATGCCTTCAATCCGCCAAGGGATGTAATGTAGAGTACATCAGAAGCGAAGATGTCTGAAGGTGACTCAACCTCCTCTCAATCAAGCCTTGTTCATTTTAACCCACGACGCTGTATATTTTCTTATTGGATTTTCATAGACGCCCTTTTCAGAGGAATTATATTAAACGGTTGGCGTCCAGTCTAGGTTGCCTTCAATTTTCCTTTCTTGAGGAGAGCCATCTCAATGTATACATTCGTCACTTTGTAGAAACAGCCGGACCAACATGCTTACATTGTTCTAATGTTATTAATCCCGCCGCCTGTCGGACAGTGACTGAATGTTGGGCAGGGGAGGTAAGTTACCAATTTCCAGGGTAATCAAGTAACGCTACCTTGAAGCAGCCAACTTCCGTGGCTACGTCGCTCTGACGTATTACGGTAGATTGCACGTGATATATTTGTGTCCTCTCCGGTTCTCCACACCTTTGCTACTGACACGGCCGGCTATTAAGCGACGTAGTATACGAGTCAAAGAAACAGCTAAAGACTAAAGAAGATTGAAGAAGTTATTGACTTTGCTTTGTTATTTGTTTTTTTGTAATTCGGTAAATCCTTACATCAATGTCTCAATATATGCTAGTGAGGATAAACTTCATTTAAATATTACATGATAATAAAAGATTTCCTTGAACTGACTGGATGTATGCTAAATGACCAATTGTTCACCTTTTCATTGATTTGATTTGATTTGATTTATTCACCAAAAATGTTTGTACAAATCTTTAAATTCAGAAAATAAGATAATGGCGGCAGTAAAGCTATAGACATAAAATAGTTTAAAATAAATAATAAATAAACATGTACAGTACAAGAACAATTCTAACAATATACAAATATATATACACGTAGAGTACAAGAACAATTTTAACAATATCAAACAAACAATACATTAACAATAAAACAAGGACAAACTATATACATGTCATACATACTGATAAAATATATTTGTGCTGTGATTAACAGAATGAATAACACATGAAATATGATAAGGTTTTTGGTTCCAGGAGATATTTTTTAATTTTACCTCTAAATAGTGATGATGAATTAACGGTTCTGATAGAGGTAGGAATCTTATTCCATTCCCTGGGTCCCATAGTGCAGAAGATATAAATAGATAAAATACTTTTGTATATCGGTTCCTCAAGGTCCAGATCACGATTACGAGTGTTATAATTATAAAAATGATTTTTTTTACAAAATAGTTGCAGAAACTGTCAGGGGTTAAATCAGGCTGATAAAATATCTTGTGCGTTGTTTCGAGTAAATGATACAGATTTAGATGGTATAGGGGAAGGATCTGTAACTTAACAAAAATAGGTTGCGTGTGTTCGAGGCGCTTTGAAAGTGTGATGACACGAACTGCTCTTTTCTGTAAAGCATACAGAGGTTTCAAATGTGTAATGTAAGTATTTCCCTAAAGGATATTTCCATAAGAAAGATATGGGTCAATATAGGAATAGTATAAAATGAAAAGAGTTTTTTTATTTATAGACTGCTAAATGTGGTTCAGTAGGTCATTGTTTCGAGACACTTTACAGCATATATAGTTTATATGTGTTGTCCAGTTCAGTTTGTCATTGACAAATATATACCTAGAAATTTGAAGCTAACTACTTTCTCGATTTCAGTGTTGTGTATCATTACTGTTGGTATCGGTCTTATTTTTTGGGCTGCATTAGGTTGAACTAACATATATTTAGTTTTTTTTATATATTCCTCGCACTTTATATGATTGTTAACAAACCGTCGTGGTATTGCCCTGAACGGTACACAATCGAAAGACATCGAATGTACTGCGCACATCCTCTCGGACGTGATACGATCAGCGCCATTTTGGCCGAAATTTTTGCACAGCCTGTGGGTCAAACTGCCTATGTATACAGATTCCTCAGTTTTCATTTGTTTTACATTCAGAACATAATTTACTCATAAACTAAATGTAGTGCATCTACAGCCACATGAAACTCGCTCGATTACCCTATATATATTAAATAGGCTACCGGCGAACAAAATGTACCATTCTGATACATATTCATACATCTATCACGGCCGAGCTTAAATCACGAGAGGTTTTGCCGATTGGGACGGTACAAGAGAACGCAAACAAGATTTATGACGAAAGATTAAACATTTAGAACAAGAGAGATGCGATCAAGGTTATCAAGCTGGTATAGTCAATATATTGTATATCATCGACGCGACTTCCTAGTTAAGAGTTACTCGAAACAGATCTTTTGAATTAACAGCTTTTATACAGCCCCAAAATGTCGTATAAATGTACGTAAATATTCCCTTTTACCGAAGTGGCAACATTATTTTAATGCTTTGCACAGGAACCATACCTCAATAGACAATTTTAGAAGTCGAAGTGCTTTTTAGACATCTCTGAAACAGGTCATATTTCCATAATTGCTGCTGGTTTAAACAACCCCCATGTACTATTGTACAATCCTCGTTTAATTTTTAAACAGTTCTGTTTTATTGCTTAATTTTGTTTTTTAAATTAAAAAAAATGTTACCTTATCAACTGTTTATATTGTATATTTGTTAACGAGTCAGTAAGTGGGCTTCTGTCTCTTGGATTTCGAATTTTAATTTAAAAAATCAAGAAAAAAAATCAAAAGCAAACCTAACAATTGTTTCCCTTAGAGCTGTTTCTCAGAAGAACTGTTGATGGCTAACGGAACAAGGATTTTCAATTTTGGTTGCAAGAAAAATCAGGTGGGTTTCACAACCTGTTTATGCACATTTTATTTTGTTAATATTATCTTTTTCGTTACGTGTGTCAATATTATGTACATGTATATCGCCCAGCATTGCTTATTTCCTGAAAATCTGTATCCCAACTCTAAATATTTTATTGCCGGGTATCCCATTTTATTATGATTAATTTCTGATTCCCACTGAGTAATTTGACTTAGTAGACTAAAGTCGCAATTCCGTGATATTCATGGTTACTTTTTGTATTTATATTTATTAAGCCATCATCAGGAATTTAGAAAATAAACACGCGCGTCTCGCAGTTTCTCGGAGTTATAAGTTTGGTCTGTTATGATTTAGGCCGAGTTAACAAACGTAAGGTACAATTCTTTACTCATTCTGTCTTGAACATTTAGTTTATTGCGATGTGTAAACTAACAAACAAATTTACGATTTACGCAATCTTTTGTTACGTAATCTACAATGAATGTTTATTGCTGTATCTAATTTATATTACAGGAATGTTCTAGCGCTAAGCGTTTCGTCTCCAGTGGTATTGTCATCCACCTGTGTCACCAGTGTTGTTCAACAGATCTCTGTAACCTGGATTCCTGCTTTAATACAAAAGGTGTGTTAAAGTTATTTTAAACTTATTTTTGTACCAACTGATTCAATTAAATCGGGCAATTTTACTATCAAAATATTTCCTTACAAAAGATAAACAAATGGCGCGCTTAACGGTGATGGTGTCTTAGTTATCCTTATAGAAATTTCGAGTCAAGAATGTCAAGAGCAATGGCTTTATTTGTTTGTTTGATTGGAGTTTTGCGCCGTTCTCAGGGTTATTTCACCTATATTACGGCGTGCCAGCCTAATCGGTGAAGGAAACCACCGTAAGCGACGCTGACAACATGCAAGACATGATCAAACATTTACATTACATTAACAAAACAGGACACTACAACAAATCGGCATCTGTGCCCCTTTGCTTAGAGAGCCTCAACCTTAAACACTGCGTTCAACACAATCGAACGCAAAGTTTGCTGGGGATTCTAAAAGCAAATTTAAAACGTTTTTTCAATTTCATGGCGGGTGATTTGGTGTGAGCTGTATGTGTCTCGGTGTTTTCTGAGTTAAGGTGAATCAGTGAGCCGATTTGTTTTGAGGTGTCCTGTTTCTTGTCCTGCAAATATGCCGTCACAGGAGTGAAATGACCTTAACTACGGAGTTTTACATAACCTTTTATCCTTTACCCATCACAGTATATTCTTATCTTCGGAACAATATTAATTTGCCCTTTAGATTTAGCCTGCTACAGCTGCCAAGAAAAATCTGATCCCAAAGACTGCTTCGAAATCAAACTATGTCGTGATGACCAGGTATGTGGACTTTACAGACCTTCCTAGTTATATAAAGAAAAGCACTAAAATTAAAATTTATTTTATGCAGATTGTGATAGAATGTAAGTAGGACAGCATTAATGTAAGCTCGAAACTTAATGGTTTTAGTTAGAGCGAACAACCAAGTATAGTCAAGAATGGTGTTGACACCCTATGACATCAAGTCACAACAGATATAACTATAAATGTCACATCATCGTAAATACCGAGTTAAAATTTTCTTTGCAGAACGATGTCTTACCGATTGCAAATCATCTTAAATTGTGTTTTGTTTTGTTTTCAGATATGTTACGCAGAGACAGCTATTGAAGGGGACGCTCAACCTGTTCATTCCATGGGCTGTCTGGACAAATCGGTAAAGCAAATTATCATATGGTTAGCTCTTTTAGTGACTTCGTAAATTATAAGCCTTGCTTTATGCAATTAGGATGATGAGATGATAAACCTACCTTGTGCATCCTTTCCTGAGATATATGGCTCAAAGGAGACCTGTTTAGTTTTATAGAGAGGATGTAAACAACAATATATGTCATAGTCAAATTGAAGAACGTCTGTCAAAGATCTGCTGTTCCGCCTTGGTTTTGGGTTTGTTTGGGTAAAGCAGGGTGTTGGGGATAGGAATAAGTTTGTGGGTGTATTAAAAGAAAGACTCCGAGACATTTACAGACAGGGCTGGATTGAATCGGTCCAAGTTGTAGCAGATACGATCTATACTGTCAGTGTAAAATATCAGTAGCTGAGACTTATCTAACGAGCTAATCACATTCAGAATTTAAAAATAATTTTTAAAAATGTTTGGTGGGAACAACAGGGCTTGCAGTTGACACTGGTAGATTCCACAACGTTTCCCGTGAGTTCAAGTACTGTGGTGTATGCATTCAAAAGGCTATAGAAGATCTACTTCATGCCTTTTTCTTTTGCTCTAAATATGAGGACTTACGTTTATCTTTGCTCCCTCACAAATTGTTATAAAATAATAAACTTGCATCGACTTACATGTAGCATAATTATGTCCTCAAATAATATTTCTGTGCTGAAAGTTTTGCTGTGGTTTGTATATGCTGCTCTTAATCGCAGAGAAATTATTCTGTCAAATAGGGACCTATAATGTAATAGTCGTCAACCTATTTACCTTCCATTGTGTGCGTACAAGCATTTTCATTTTCATAATTGTCAACTGTGCATTCGGACCTATGGTCGTTTGTGCTCAATAAACTAATATATATATTATTATTGTATTTGTTTGTTTGTTTGATTGGGGGTTTACGCCGTACTCAAGGTTATTTCACTTATATGACGGCTGGCCAGCCCAATCAGTGAAGGAAACCACGGTAAACGACGCTGGCAAGAAAGGAAAAAAAAAATTACATAACATCAACAAAACAGGATACCAAAACAAATCGGCATCCTGGGCCCCTTAGCTCAAAGGGTACAGGAGGCTCCCATCAAACCCCCGCTTTATTATCGAATTCTTGCAGAATAACCCAACATATATAACCATAAGTAACCAGAATTATTCAAATTTAACCCAAGTAAAACAGAATCTTTACAAATGTACAGAATAAGGTATATATCAGATCCACAACATTTTGATACACATTTACTTCCGCGACATGATCACTACAACAAAATAATGTAGCATGAATAGTCCACCATACATTTTACTAACAGTTGTTCAGTTTAAGTGGCTTTCATTTCCTTCTCCTTTAACACCGTCTACTGTCTATAAGTATACCATACTGATAAGGATTTTGCATTTATGGTGCAAGGTCTGTGTTAGAGAAAAAACACATTGCGTTACGATTGTATACTGAAAATATTGTTTTCTTATATTTACTCCACGGGTGGGCTTTAGCGCTAAAGTGTCCGATGAGCTCCGGAAACCGGTGCTGCAAGATCACCCTTTAACCTGAACCACGTGCTACAAGCAGAGTTGCTGGCCATACTAAAATAGCCTCATACCTTTCTCGAGATTCAGAAGAACACGCGCACTAATGTTATGTTACTAAAATAGGCTAGTACCTTTCTCCAGATAAGACTCGACGGTAGGAGACTGATTTGAGTCTCTATTTTAGAATGTAATATAATGGCGAACGAATCTTGTTGTTGTCGTAGTACTGTTTCAGCAAAAAATGCGCGCTGGCAAATGAATCGTCTTAATTTTACTACCAACTGATTTAAAATTAAACAGAGAAAAAAAGTTTTCACTATAAACTTACTCGCTGCAAACAGCACGCAAGGTAACCGTTTTCAGGTGAACAACAAGATGGTCAGTCAATACTTTAGTGTCAAACCCTCAATTTTAGAACGTTCGCTGCCGATAGTCCACTATTTTTATGTCCTGTCCTGTCACTTCAGTTATCTCCCTTAGCAATTATTGACGACCTCGTGTGTTTTGACTGTCCATTTTGTCAGCAGTTATCCCCAAAAAATGGCGTAAGAGTCAAATCGCCCTTCAATAAGCACAGTGTGGTTCACAATTGAGAAAAATATAAAAAATCGTAAACAGCAGTTCGATTAGTTGCTTTCATGGAAATAGTCCAGGACACACCATGTATAGCCACGCGCAGCGTGAAGTTGGTTTCCGAACTCGGAAACCAGGCAATTACACAGGCAAGATGGCCATTCAATTAATTAAAGGCGAAGATTTGACGTATAAGCCTTTAAGTTTAATTTGACCCAGGTCTGTGTGTTCAAATCATATTCCGAGTACCTTTTTTATATTCAGATTATATATCTTGTCATTTTCTTTTTATAGTTTCTTACAGTTCAAGTGACTGATCAAATATGATATGTGTGTTTCAGTTAAAGTCAGTATTTCCTTTTCAGACATGTGATCTAATCTCCCGAACTCCACACAGGGTCAAACGACAAGGACAGTCATACCTCTGCCAAAAATGCTGCCCGGTTCAAGGCTGTAATACTGAGATCTGCCCTAGTTCATGATGCAGTAGATAATCTAACATGGGATTAGAATATACTATATATTATGTATATTCTAATCCCAGATCTAACTAATTCGTTCGCGAGGTGTTGGATATTAGGTACATTGTATCTAGGTTTGATTAATAAACAATACACAAAATTCCACACATGATTTGGTTTCCATTATTATTTTATTTAATTTCTCTGTTTTACAACTTAAATTAACTGAACCTGTTACAACTAACAATGATTTGATTAATGACATCAAGAAAGCCTTCGGCTACAATCGAAAACGTCGTCGGGCAACTTGCTCATGATTGCTGAAGTTAAGGTGGGACCTGTCCCAGCCAGAGCCCGATTCTAGCCACGATAACAACTAGGACGTACCACCATTATACATAATTGGTCTTGGGATGGGTAAAGCACCAATTTATCCTGAGTTAGATGCAGAATTCTGTATCGTTGTTAGTCTACTGCGTAATCCATATATAAGGAAACAAAACAGTACTGAACAAAAATGTGTAATTTTAGGTTTTTGCTTTTCCAATTGAGTGATTTCCAAATCTGTTTGAAAGAATTGAACTCTCTGAGATGTTTTTGTATTAAAAATGTCCACCTCGCCAATCGGTAACATTTATGGAGTAGTTTTATTATAATTTTTAACGAGAATAGCAAGGTGGCGGCCTAATTCGAAAATCGGCCTCTGTAACTCGAAATATGTTTTGAAATCACAGCCGCTGAGCAAGTTTTTGACACTCGAAGTTACTTTATAAATTATATTATAAAAAAATTACATTAAGGGTAACCGCTCAACCCTTAATGTAAAAATGATACGTTTTTTTACATTAAGGGTAATTTTAACATTAAGGGTTGCAACAGAGCTTGTACAGAACAGCATTTTTGTGATGCTGATATTTAAATTTTTGAAACTTTTACCTTGCAAAATGTTATTTCCATGTACAACGTATTTCAGTGATTTGTTTTAAATATATGTGTATGCGTAACCACAGAGCGTTTCAAAACAAAACCCGTTGCCGTTAATGGCTACTGGCCTGGCCATACAACAACACAAAGGCAGCTAGAACGGTATTACCAATACTATGAGAATGCCCACGTTATATATTTCTTATATAAGACGGCCTAACGTCATAACAGCAAAATTTGAAGATAATCCCATGAGCCAATTTAATTTACACATAGCCGTGCTTCCGTACAACGGTAAGCCTTAGGATTGAAACGCCCTGTATTGCGTATATACATAT
>JAVFBZ010001335.1:0-12602 GCA_032466195.1 Katharina tunicata
TCATCGTTATTCTAAATCCTCAACAAATTCGACAATAAGAGCACAAGTTTTAAGTAATTTACTGAATTTATTAATGTGAGTTTGGAACTAAAACTTATATTTTGCTGTTGTTTCAAATCTGAACTTCATAAAAATTTCAACATTGCGTTTCTACACTTCTTAACCGTTGCATAACATACAGTTTGTTAAGTTGTAGAGGGGTCGAATTTGCTGAGGACTTAGAGTAGTACGCGTCATTACTTCATGCTATTAATCGAGCAGTGGTTATAGTATCAATTCCAGTGGATACAATTATATATGAAGTTATCAGATTAATGCTATATAGAACATAACATCCGGCGATTACCTTGTCTAGTCAAGCTCCATACCGAGTCTGAAATAATCCCTTTGTGTAGAAGTCTACTTTTGTTATGTGTACTTAATAACTCGCTTTCATGTACATCAACCATACCACTAGGGTGTTTAATTTTATACCTATACTTAAATAGGCTCGTACCTTTCTCCAGATTGAGAAGAATACCAGCACTAATGTAATGACAGACCGTCCTTGTTTTTGTCGTTATAATGTTTCCGCAAAAAAACTGCACTGGCGAATGAATCGTTTACATTTTACTACCAAATTATTTAAAATTAAACAGAGAAAGAAATTTGTCCTTAAGTTGTTTCAATTTGAACTCTTTAAAAGGCAGAAAAAATTATAAAACCGTGAAGCAGCACCGTCTAATCACATAAAAACTTACCCGCCACAAACGGCGATGACGGATACATCTTTCAATATGAACAACCAGATGGCCAGTCAATACCATAGAGTCAAACACTCGACGGCATTTGGAATGATTTGATTTCTCTAGTTTAGAATGTTTTAACACCATCTCAATCGATCGTGATAAATCCTACAGTAAACGTTTGTGTATACATTCCTCTAAATGTGAACGTTAAAGTTTTTGGTAATTCACTTTTGTGTTACCTTGTGAAACAGTAGTTTTGTGAAATACCTCAACAGTTGGGCCCGGAACGAAAAGTTTACTAAAACGTTACGAAACTTATTTTGAAACTCTATATCCGTACATTATTTATGTAGCCGGCGTTATCAATCTTGTCAATATGTCCGATATAAGATCTATTTCCCCCGTCTTCGTGTCAAATCTGTCTGTAGTTTCCAAAGTGCCTTTAGCAGAGCTTCTTATTTTAAAAACTTTGTCTGGCATGTGAACTGTACTCACCAACATTCACTCGATAGCTTGTTCCATGATAAGCCTATTATCCTCTTAGACGGCAGTCAGTAAACAAATAGCAGCCATGACATCTTTAAAAGTTAGCAGGTTACCTTCTGGCGTCACACTTACAACCAATCCCTGCATCGTTTAGTACTTTTTTATTCTTGATTGTGGCATTAATTGTTTCGAATTAATTTGATTTGCTACGCTGTAATCTATCTCTCTGTACAGCTGCTTTACATGAACTCCGGTGTGACTTCTTCGATATGTCGACTATGCTTGTCCAAGCGCCAACGCGTAAAGCTTGTTGTTTATATATTTTGTGTATAAATGTAGAGAAAGAAAATTGTGCTTGCCTCCACCGGGATTCGAACTATACATGTACATGTAGGCCTACCAACAAACTTATTTTCAATTAAATTGATTCACATAGATTAAAAAATGTAGGTGAATAATTGATCAACTTAATTTACTCGAATTACAACTCCTACAAAACAGTACAGATAAAATATAGAATAAATAGAAGATGTATACTTGTAGCTGAAATATCCAGTATCCTGATGATTTGTATCGGCTCATGTCAAAATGCTGATCGGAGTGGCGATGTTTCACTTAACATCGACGTCATAGTTTTCAATTCAGCTGATATATTTTATGTGCTTACAGGAAAGCCGCGAACGATGCACTGTGATTGTCAACTGGCTATAATTTAGACTTCGTTGGGAAAGTCTGTACTCGAAATCGTTAAAGCCACTTATACTCTGTGAAACTTTTTGATTACCTTCAATAGAACCATTTCTTTGGAATTATCCCAACATATTTATAAATCCACATCCATTTATACCTTTATCACGTTGTATTTCGTCATTTACGGATAATATATGTACTATCTCATACACTTTATCTGACAAGTGCCCGCGTATTCTGTATATTTACATCCTTTGTGTGCTTCAAACATTCAATTTTAGTTGTTATTAGTTCGACTATACTTATTTTCTCCTCGGTATCCATTATTTTACAAATCGGCATCTAATGAAGCGACTGACTTTCATGTCTCCTACTCACATATTTGTAGTTCACAATTCGTATTACTACTGTCTGTGTCACTTTTACACCCACTTGGAAATCTTCTGATATATTGATTTATGAGAATATACACTGAGCGTGAACAATGTACAAATGAGCACCATTGGCAACATATAGTCGATGGGTCTGTAAGACATGGTTGGTATCCATCAATCTCCTAAAACTTAACTGTTTAGTTCGACTTATACACGTAGTCAACATTCAGAATTTTAAACGAAATTTGTTTGCCTTCGACCTTTAACTCAGCTATGTCATTTACCCCTGAGAAATTTAGGCGTTTAAATCAAAACTAAATAAAACATTTAGGCAAAGCGATTCTTTTTTATTTGTTTGCAAAACCATACTTTAAAACGATTGGCTACCCAAGTCTCACAACAATTGGATAAGAAAGTATAGATTATTGTCTATCTAACCTGTGTTTCACATATTTCATCCTGTTTTTGTTATTCACTATTTCTGTGTCTCGGTCATTGTTGACTTAATTTGTTCTCAATCTCAATCGGGCATGATTGGTTGTTTCCACATGGTTTCAACACTACATTGCGTTGGTCTATCTTGAGGTTTAGAATGCGGAAGCTGGTAATTCCGTCATCTAGTAAAATCGTCACAAATATAACATTCATCAGGCATGATAGACAGCATAAATTTGCAGACTTCTTCTCGGGTAAATTTTTTGCCTTCTATATGTAGCTAAGTGTATTACGTTTTGAGCTTACATTCAAGCTGTAGTACTTAGCACTGCTGGGAAATTTTGTTACAATGGAGTTAACTCCTTTAACTGGCATTTCTGGTTTTCTTGAGTCGCTGCCTACTGATACAACGCCGTCAAATAAGTGAAATTCCCTACAGCATGGCGTTAAACACTAAATAATGAATCAATCATAAATCAACTTTGTTGAGGCAGTGTTTTTACTTGTTCTCGTTTAAAACTGTAACATTGTATGCAAATTAAACTATTTCATGTTATTACAGTATAACTAGTAACCCTTAATATTCGTTAGTCTATGTGGTACAGGTAAGTGGTTGCATGTTTCCATGTACCGCTTACTCAACTTGAAAATAAGATCATTTTAATCCAGGTGTGTGCTCCCAGGTATCGTGACTTTCTACTGGTCGCATGCTAGTTGGGTGAATGTCCAGGCCTATGTTCAGATTATGTCAACTGAGTATTGTCATATTTTTATATATGTGAAATATTTCTTTTTGTCGTTTAGAAATTTTCCATTAACAGTATCTTCTCTATTTTTTACATTGATAGCAATGTCTTATTTCGAACAGATTCTACTTCAGAAAATTGTGCAGGCTGAGACGATTACCTGAATCGGATCGCGAGTATTAAATTTTATTTTATTTTGTCTTTTTGACTCTTTCTAAAATTGAACAGATTCTAAATCACAAAATTTTGCAGTCTGATATGGAATCGCAAGCATTAAATGCCGGTCAGCTAGACCACTCGTTCTCAGACATTTTTGTACATAATCGACTGGCCCTAATCTCAGTTGTGCAACACTGTTTACTGTTGCTGTTTATAATGCTCACAGGTGATTCAGAAGTGGATTTGAACACTGCATTCAGTTGACAAATTGTAGTCAGAATTCGCCTGCAGACAACAGACTTAACTTCATTATCGCTTATATTCAGAAATCTACTCAGACTACAATTTAATCATCTCTCCCTAGTAATAACTTTTTTCTATATCATGAAGAGTTTGTTACTTCGACCAAGGTGAAATCAACTGACCAGATTTGATTCATTTCCCCCATAGAATCTATACTACTCGATGAATAGAACAGTCAAACTTGTTAAATGCGTACTCTGTGTATGTCTGGCGGTGTATACGCAGTGTGCCTGGTGGTGTGTATGGTCTAAACAGTCTAAATCTGAATATCCAGTGTACCACGATGTATACGTAGGGAATCTATCGATGTATATGAATTGTGTCTAACGGTATAGACGTAAGGTGACTGACTTCATGTGTTTACATAGTTTGCAATGTACGTAACGGTGTATACTTAGTAAATGCTACTATGTCTGTACAGTGTACCTAAATGTGTATACGTAGCTGTGTATACGCTGTCTTACGGTGTAGACGCAGTGTGTCGAAAGGTATGTGTCTTTGACTGACTGTCTAAAACGGTGTACCTAGCCATGGATGTGTAGGGTGACTGGCTGTTTACGCAGCGTACCTAGCAGAGCACCTGACCGAGTATGCGTAGGGTCCCTACTTTTTGTATTCAGTGTACTTATTGGTGTATACGTAGGGTGCCTGATTGTAAGAAGTATGTTTAACGGACTATACGTAGGATGCCTAAGTGTAATAAGTGTGTATGTGTTAAACGGTGTACACGTAGAATGTCTGACAATATATATATTGTGTCGGACTGTTTACACGTAGTGAGTATAACTGTTATGCGCGGTATGTATAACAGTGTATACGTAGGGTATCTTACTGTGTGTACGCAGTGTAACCAACTGTGTATACGTTGTGTTTCTAAAAACACAGTTTCTATGCATGACCGTGTACTCAGAGTGTATCAAACAGTTCAAACATGATGTTCACTATAGTGTATGCAAATGTTGTCTAGCACTGCCTACCATTGTCTTTGACCAACATTGTGGAATAAACATCGACGCACAAAGGCGCCAATATATCAATATGTTAATCGGTTTAAACATTAACACGCTGGAGTATTTCCATTTCGTTAAAAGCGCGAATTCCCACATATACTGCATATCTTTAAAAGAAAATCACAGGTGTAGTAAACGTGTATCATTCGAATAGCAATATATTGGCCTTACATTGCGATTGCTTTGCTAGCTAAATAAGGAAACGCTCCCTTAGATATACGTGCTCAAAAGTTACGTCATGCCTATATCTCAACCTTCAGTCGAAACACAATTCCTGCTGGAATAAGGAATAATGCTTTTATTGCCCGTGATAATTATGGAAATCACGTCGCCATGTTAGACAAACTTCGACCGTAAGTCGTGTCCGTTAACCAGAAAAATCAACTTAGAAATCTATAATGAGCCGAGAATCAACATCGAATCTGAATTTCAGTACATCCTGACAATACACAGAAGTACACAGTCATATTAATTGTCTAAGAGTACACGTGTACTCTTATATGACAGAACAAGTAAATATATGATTTCATTCAGCTTTACTTTGCTCTGCATTTTAAGCAAAGATTGATAATTGTTCTCTTCAATTTGCACACATACGTAACACATAGTGATCTGCAAAGTGCATGTTGTAGTCCTAATAGATCTAGATCCAAAAAGATCCATAAGAAATACTTTTCTACTGGGAATAATGTACAAATTTGGCAGCCTTGAAAATAAAATCAGTGGTGGGTCTGTACGACTTTATTGGACTCCATGAATCTTCCAGAATTTCACTGTTTTGTTCGAATTTAACTTGTTGCCAGTTTTGCGATGAAATGTAAATGAGATTTGTTTGTCTTGGATTTTGAAGCCAGCTATCTAAATTACTCCAGACGTTAGGTCATATAAATCAAATCTCAGAGAAAACTTTTGAAAACCAAAAATTTAGTTAGTCACGTTTTCCGCCCTTTTCATATCTGGAGTTGTAACAGTTTTTTTAAGTGAAGCCTCGCAATTACATTTCAAATATACTGTAGTTCATAGCCAGTGTATCGATGCTAATACATTGTCTAAACATTTAACGGATTGTTGCATAATCAGTCGCATCGTTCGTTCAGATAATACAACCCTGTCATTACCGTACTAAAATCTGTACATTATGAAATGATCACATGGTCAGTTGTTTTATACATGTATTAAGTTGCTTATACTGTATATGCTTTGATTCGTCTTGAACACTGATCCCATTTTGGCTAAACTGTTACAAGAAGAGACATGTTAGCAATGTATGGTATGTGTCCAAAGCTTAACTTCCAATTGATCCTGGGGCCTAGCTCCGTGGCGGAGTGGTCAAGAGCGCACACTTCTAGAGTGAAAGTTCGAGATCCACAGATCCCCCTCACCTCTGAGTCCGCGAGTTCAAGCACTTGCTCGGACTGTATGTGGATTGGTCTGCCAGCTACCAGCGGAAGATCGTGGGTTCTCTGGGTTCTACCCAGTTTTCCTCACACAATAAAGCTGGCCAATGATCTGTAATTGGGACATATAGTCCTGTTGATCTAACATCGGAAAATAAAATAAAAATTAAAAAAAAAGATTTTACAAAATAATTATACAAATAACGATAGCGACAGTTTAACCCAGATGGGTTGGGATTCTGCATTCACTGGAAACTTTTGTAAATTTCAGTCTACAATCCTTGCAAATCGACACGCGTGATTTCATTTTCGGTCTAATTCATAAATCCACTCCCACTATAGTCTGATAAGCCCTCTGGCTAATGGCAGAATGTTTCAAGCTTATATACATGCTGTCATACTTAGCAATGGAGGAACCTTATCTTGCCAACAGAGCTAACACAAGCAAGTGGCTTTACATGTTTTTGTTTGTGTTATACTGTCACTTTGATAAGTGAAATACCCCTGAGGACGACTTCAAGCACCAATCAACCAATCGATCAGTTAATTTCACTAACAGCTTCCCTCGTTATCGGACAGCATGTATATTATTCAACCAAAGGCATTTGTTAAATATTTCATTTCCTGAAAAAAATATCTATAGGAAACCTTTACTTATTTGCTTTTTAAGCCCCCGTTTTATCCACTTATAGATTCAAAGTTCACTTTATTTATTTCCAGGACAGCTTTAGTGCATGCTCAGATATTTTGCTCCTCACCAATCAAATCGCCTATGCATTCATTGGATGAATTGTGAAAGGATGTATGAAGGCTTAAGACAAACTCAATAAAACCAATTAACTTCCTATTGAACACGAATAATGACACCTTCTCTCGATACATCCAATAAACTTGGGCTTAAGATCAAGCAAATAACTGTACAATAAACTTGGTCAACAGGTCAAGTGATGGGCAGTAAGTACTTTTTTTAAGAAAGTAATTATCATAACTAGTTGGCCTGTGTTAAGAAAATGTGTTCAAATTCAAGATTTTTGACATAAAACAATCAACAAAGATTAGATTGAATGACCATTTATGTAATAATCGTCTATGCAATTAATTTGTAGCTGAAAAACTTTCCCCAATTTTTTTTTTTTTAAAGTGCTCACATACGTTTACAAAAAATCCTGAAAGACTATTCAGGTCGTTTATTATTTAACAGTTTTTTTTAACTATAGAAGATTCCAAATTGATTCATCTAATATCAACTGTCTTTCAGAAAAGGAAATTTTGACAGCGTAGTATAGCGCATATTGGGCGCGGACAGAAAGTTACTCTCCGATGATTTATGGTAAAGTGAAATACATTGAAGCACGTCAGCCAATAGCTGTCTGTCTTTGTACCTTTCAAAGTCTTAGTAATATTATTCAAGTAATATAAACACACAACTGGATAATCAAACAATCTTCAAAATATATTTTATGTGATCGTTTGTCTAACCCACATAATAGTCGTAAGTCAACACAATTGATTGAAAATCCGTAACCGAATAGTGTCGAAGCATGACCCGATCTCGGCTTTCGTCCAAAACACGATACCTCAGGCAGACGGTCATCTGCCGTCAGGTATAGGGATAGAACATCGCCTGGACAGGTTTCAAAGGTTAGACGCACCTCTAGGGTAAATCATATCCGGTGACTAGCAAAGTCTATTTAGCAATCTGTAATCAACCGAGCAAAACATGGAAACCAAATTTCCGTACCTACTGACCTACAATCACCGGACATACTCTTAATGACTGAAACCCATGTACCTTGGTATAAGGGATTAAAGTTCGTCTGAAGAATGGACTCCATTGTAAGTTAACACTGTTATATATTATTTGTCGTTAGGCTAAACTAGTATTATTCATATCATTCGACATAACAAATGCAAACCCTTGCGTTCGGTGTACTGATTGATTGATAGTATTATATATCTCGAGGAAAGAACTGATTAGCACCCTCGACACTAGAAACATTGGCGGGTGAGAAATACATGATTGGTCTCCATCGATTCTCCAACAGATCATAACACAGTTCGGTTTGACCTTGTAACCTAAATTAAGTCCTCAGCAATTTTAATAAACCCTGTTTTCTTTGGCCTTTGTTATCAGTGGTGTTAGTTGCCATAGCAAAACTGGCAGTATGAATCTGATTTGAAGTAGAAATACTACATTTTGAAAGTCTTTGGTTCATGCTTTATTTTTGTCAACTATTAGCAGTTGGCTGTACAAACAAAGTATAGATTGAGCTTAAATTACAGAATTTTTTAACAGTTGATGGCGGTCAAGATTTATCAAAGTTTCCTTCAAAAGATGGAAGTAGACTTCTTCATCAATATGGACATAATTAGATTTGAATTGTGTCGTTAAACAACCCCGTGGTCGATCCTTACTCTTAGTTGTGAGAAAAGGACAAGAGAGACATTTTAAGATGCCAGTAATGCTGTTAGCTTATCGCATGGCATGTAAATGTATGTGTGTCAATATTTAGCACCAGCAGAATTGACGTTAGCAACTGGACCACTTGAGCTTAAGTAATAACGAGTATGACAACACAATAGAGATAGACTGGTTATTTGACCACCCTCTCTGGTAAAATTGCCATTTTCGGTGAGGTAGAGTTTCACGTAACATCAATATAAGATAATGAGCTGTTCAGGAACTGGACTTATGCGTTCGGTAAATTGACATGGCCGTTTGACCTAATCCTTGACATCAACTTTCTCATATAAAGAATGTGGTTTAGGATAATAAAGTAATACCAGAAATAAGCTTCATGTAGTATTCTTGGTTGTATAATAAATAGCTCATATAAAAGGCATTAGAACGCGACACTTCAAGATTCGTGAAACATGTAAGCCTATATGGTTACATATATCTAAAAAAAAAAGTTGTTTGAGTCATTATTGTTCGCCACAGTCCTGTGTTTGCGTCTGTTTCGTTTTTAACATCTAATTATCTCTGTCTTTAACATTTAAAATGCAGCTTAATGTTAGTTTTACACTATTTAGCCAAAGGCTAGTCGCGTGATCATTACAAAACATGTTTTTGCGTTCGATTGTGGTTTTACGCGTTGATGATTTCATTCATATTACGAGATACCATCCTAATCGGTGAAGGACACAACCCTAATAGACACTGGTAACACAGAAGACGCCACAGTACATTTGCAGGACTAAACCAGGACACCACGACATATTGACTTACTGATGCCCCTCAGCTCAGCGAGCACCAGGGCACAGGAAGCTCCCGCCCAACCAGCAGACATTACAAAAGAGACATTTTAAATGATAAAATGTAAACAATTGTACGCCAATCCTTTGATATTTCCCCCAGCAAAAACTGTCCTACACGTTACATAAATATAAGATATGAACTAGACCTCGCTTTCTTGGAATTATCTGCACTCGCTGTTTTGCATGAAATACTCACCTGCAAATTGGACCGTGGCCAATACAACTACATCAAGTCACTGGTGTTAAAATATAAATTGTGTGAAAAAAATTCCAGTTGTTGTTTGATTTATTTATTTTAGCTTAGGTAAAATCATGTTAACACGTATATCCTTGTCAAAATAAAGATAAAACATAACTGTAAAATGTAGTTATAACCGATTAAGTGACATCCGCGAGAAAGTCCAATCAACGAGTATTGGTGAGTAAAATCACTAGTGATATTACGACAATAATCATCGGGTCTGCATGGGACGTAATTATCGAGTGCGCAGTGTGATAACTTTATGTTATGCACTACATTTGATTTCAAATCAGAAATTTTAACTTCGTCTGAGTTTTTGTTATAAAGTGGATAAAATTAATAAATATAAATAATCAAAGTATCAAATCAGTAGCCTTTTTGTATTCACTGAAAGTACATATTACTAAGAGTATTGGGGTATTTGATAAATGATTGAATTTTATATTGCTTGTTGTGCACGTGGCTCATAGACAAAGCATATAACATTTATTTATTTACCTTGATGATGGAGAGGGTATACAATGAACATAACAATCGTTTCAATTGTACAAACCTATGCTATATTACATTTAATCATTTGTGTCTTCCTTCATACTCAAAGGTACTTCACTTGTTGACGTGTTTGTATTGCTGGTATGGTTTGAAAACGGAAGGGTACCTCGTAAACACCTCGTAAAATCTGCAAAGCCACCGGGAAATTCGCTTATACACATAATGTATACAGGTGAATTCGTGCATAGGCCTATAACTTGTATGTGGCACGTTGAAGGGAACTCAGCAGTACCACACGCTGACACGGCTATGCAATTACCTATTATGCATAATTTGCAATATATTTGTTCTGGACCTTTTTATGTTTAATTCACAGTCCATGGTTGCAGGAAGGATAAATAGTGTAAATGTGGAAATGACTTCATGCCGCAAAGATTCTTAACACGATATTCTCGTTTATGTGTAGTCGTTAAAGTCACCATACCCTTAGGATTATTACCAGTGGTTGAACATTCAGAAAAAGAAGTTACTGCTATATCATAGTCATTCAAGGTTAGATTCAGTTGCATATAATACTGCTGAATGTAACCAGTTATCCTCAAAGTAAATAGATATAGTCATTATTGGACATTGGCCTAAATGTAGTGGTTCAGATAACGTTACTGAATATCATTTATCCTTATTTAACGGCCTGAATTACAACCTTTTACTAAAACCGACGGGATTCAAGGTTCTTACAACTGGCCACGCAAAGTGTAAATGGGTACAGTTTTGGTTTGTCAAACTTCTTAAACACACCACGCCATTTCCTGGAAGCCTGTAGACTTGAGAATAACCGAAATTGAAAAGGTCGCCGTGGATTGAAAGCAGTTTATGGCTTTCCTCCAACAGGAAACAGTGCAATTGCGCTTTTAGAAGTGCGATGCAACTCAACCTCAGAAGTCTGTTTTTTATAGAATCACGATACCCAAATTAACTCGATTGTTATCCAAAGTATCGCACAGGCTTCATTTGAATAACCTCTATATAACTGAGCTCATTATACAAGTGTATCATGTGTATTCATTGCGTCAGAAGTACTGAGGAAACAGTAACGTTTTCCTCTCATAAAAGATGTCTACATTTTGGTTGTTGTATGTATTAATTACGCAGAAGTCTATTGCGTAAAAGCATATTGCCGAAAAAAACTATAAAACAAATAAGAAACGTTTGTTGCCATTTCATATTACAGACGAGCAGTCCTACGACACTAACGTAGCGTACTGTTTGACTTAATTGTCATGGCGACACAATAATTTGCCTGCTGGACGTCATGGTAATTACGTTAGATGTAAGCTACGCACGATTCGTCAGACTGGTCCTAGTAGTATGAAATTCTCGTTGGTAAATTGAGACATCACCGTCTTGAAATGATCCACTAATTAAGCCTTTAACGTTATATCATTTCCTGATGTCTACCGTGTTATCTCTACAACTTCAATGCTCTAATATTATGGGGCTTATTCTTATCCACACTGGTGTCAATGGAAAGTGTCCTGAAATAGACGGAACACGGGCGATGAGTTTAATTTCCGGACAAGATTATCAGCGGGACCGTTTTGTTTTTTCATTAAGTATGTGTCTCCTTCGACTGAGCGAGGTTTAGTAACAATCATCATTATATGATAGGGCCTACAGGGTTAGTTAAGTCCGAAACAGATAAATATTCCGGCATCGTTAGACGGCCAATTCGTCATGAAGTTCTTCTTTCAACTCTAGCACTTTAAATTGATTAATTATAATATTGATATTATTAATTTTAGAAGTTACAGTATTAATCAATCTTGAAGTTATTACGGCTCTAAGTGTTATAAGGAAATATGCCAATCTGAAAAAGTAACATCAAAACGTGACGTAGCCGCGCTCCCAAAGGCTGTAGACTTATACCTCTTTAATCAATCATTTTGCATTCAACTGTCACAGAACAGATGGTACTTTGGACAACATAATCGTCTCAACACTGTTAATAGTACAAAGGGAGTAAGCCTAGACAACCAAATGATCGGAAATTATGAAGAAATAAGATTAAAACATATCGCATTAACTCTGATTTTGATGTGATTTAGTTTCGCTCATGTGTGGATTAACAAGTACAGTGTAGTAGTATATTTGTTCACACCAAAGTTTAATAGCAAGCGAAGTAAATTATATTAATTGCATGTAGTGTTATATAGAGGATATCTACTGTTTGTTGATGGATACGATAAATATTTCATCGAGTGTGATGAGAAAATTGATATTTTC
>JAVFBZ010001368.1:0-12600 GCA_032466195.1 Katharina tunicata
AGGGTGTACGGGTTTTTATCCCCTGGCAAATTGACCAATCAAAACACAAGGAATTTGGTTGACGGATAATAATATTTCATATCGTTATAATTGGAAATAATAAATTCCCCAGGCCTCGTACATTATCGCAGCAACATTATTCCATTCTTGATCTGTGTCAATCATATTGGACTTTAACTATTTGGCAAAGTTGACGTTGAACTGCAACTCAAACATTTTGCTCATTTGGCTAAAATGTTTGTTTCCTAGTAAACCAAATGCTCACTGAGATTCGAGTTTCACGACTTGATAACCGTAAGTACGACAACTGCCTTATTGGATAATAGACAGTTACGTCTCTTGCATCCCCACCCTACCTTACATTTGCTTCTCGGGAAGAGAAATATCAATGATTCAAGAAGTTGATAATCAAATATCACAAACTTGGTGGAATCGCTTGTGTTCCCGGTTTACGGATCAGTCAACCATCAGGTCCTTTTTTTCAATCGTCATTTATGAATTTAAATGGCTTTTTTTGGAAGGAAATTCAATTGATATTTTCTTAATTAAATTAAATGTATTTAATACGGTTGCTTGTTTATCGCCTTGATTTATCAAATAATTTGATGTTCGTGCTCGTACTACGACTCTCTCTGTGCTAATGGTGTTTATTTACTGTCATATTAAATGTGTAATACAGTTTATAATTTATAAATAAGTGAGAGTAATTCACTCAAAGCGATTGTGTCCTGCAAAGGTCTGCATTTCTTGGACGTGCGGTGTGATCGTGACATCCCACAGTCTAGACAACCGCTTTGACCACACTGACAAATGGTTATCTTGGTCACATATCGGAAACTATTGGCATGGTTTTGTGGCTATTAGCCCTTGTTAATTAAGGGAGCTTGGAACACTTTCCAACTATGTTGGGAGAAACAAATAGCAGCCCTTTCATGTCACAGAAACTTATTCGGATTGAAAGTTGAAATAAACAGCATATTACGAAAAGTGGTTGGTGAGACAAAGGTAAGTGCTTGAACGAATGCCCACATCAATGAATATTATTTCTTAAATTTGTCTATAACCTTTCTCAAGAGAAACGAAAGCCTGAATCAATATATATTATTTCTTTTCTTAAAAGCCTTTCTCAAGACGGCGTTTACACTCTGTGAGGAGTTTAATAATCGTATTATTTATTTATTTGACTGGCTGTAAGCGAGGCTATTATCACTTGCATGGCGACATTGCGTTATCGGTATATGGTGGAATTCAGGAAAGAAAGCCCGTTAAGAACGATCCGTTATTCGCGTCTACTGGCGAACTTCTCCGTAATGCCCAAGGTCGACGAGGGCTTTGCATCTTTACTGAGTATAGTAATAATTTTATTGATTTATTTTGCTATTTAAATAATCTATTTATCTGACAAGAGAAGAAAAAAAACTCGACATTTTTCGTCAGAAAATCCTTAAATGTTATTGTCCTTCGTTGTTAAAAAAAATTGTTTTCCATTGAATTACAATAACATCTTTGCGACCAGATCAGCACATTACATTTCAGAGTGCTGATCTGGTCAGACAGATGTACTTTTACTTCAACGAATATCATTCATAAGTTGAGATAGACAGCCCAAGGATCTGCTTCCGTAAATCGGTGTACATTTGCCGTCTCAGTGTTTATGTCCTAAATAGAACAGTATAACAAGATATTTGTGCTTGATATGCTTTTCAAGGAAGCCAATGTCGTTTCAAGGAAGTGAGTGGTCTTTCGGGTCATTAGAACACACATTTTCAATATAAGGTTATTATACCCCTCCCACAACGGAGTGGGGATATAGCTATGTGTTTGTTCGTACGTACGGTTTTTTTCCGTTGTCATCACTATATCGGCTGAGCCCCTTGACCGATTTTCAACAAAATTCAAACGCATGTTTATTATGCTTATACAGGTTCGAACAGGTTCGAATTGAAGGGTCGTGCGATCAAGGTAAAGGTCATATAGGTAGTCTTACAAAAACATTGTTATCACTTTAGCAGCTTTGCTTTAGGGTCGATTTTCCTGACACAACGCATCAATGTCCGATCAGGGTCATGGGGTTAAGGTCATTATAGCTATTTTTACAAAAAAAAAATGGCTAGCGCGATTGTCCCTGAGCCGTGTATTATGAAATGTCTTGAACAAGTTTGAATTTCAGGGTTATTCTAAAATAAAACATCTTATCCTATATTTTTACTGCGAGAGGATTTGTATCGTGTGATGATTTCTTGTTTAAATATGCCAAATCCCGAACGTTTCAGTGTCGTCCGAAAAATTCTGCCATTTGCCTAGCCGTCGTAAAAATTACATACTAGTTTGGTTACACAGACCGATATAATTAAGAGATCTATCTAGTTGATGACATTAGTTTTACACACCGAGATGGAAAATTAGAAGCCTACGTCTACGAGGGTAGGATAGAAGCGTTCCACAGGCGGGTCATGTCCAGACAATGTCTCTCCGCAAATTGGTTACATAACATATAATCTACGACTGATTCTGGTGTTCAAGAGATCATTGTTCTAGACAAACCAAAAATTATCTGCACTGCCACTCCGAAGTTGGTCGTTGTCATGTCGACACGAACTATTTTGAAAGGTTTATTATTGGCTAAGAAGCCAAGCCAAACTAATGACAGGATTGAATCCGCGACATCGATTATGTCTGACGTGCTCAATACCAGTAATATTTATTGGTCGTAGCTAAAAAGTCGTGTTGAGTTTATCTTTACCAGCATGACTTCGATTTTTGGTGTCTTATTTTATGTTACGCTAAACTGATCTGTGGAAATATTTGTACTTTCGATATTTGTTTCTTTTAAGCGATCGTTTTCGGGCAAATCGTATGATGTAAATCGCTGCGTGTCAATTAAAACATAAGCCTTTTCAAACATATATAGATTTGCCTATTAAGGCTGATGATAATAAGCGATCATTTGAAGCTGATTGTAAAATATATGCCGCGATTCAATTTGCAGTTACATACATTCGCTGACTTTAATATAAATAAATATCGTATTAGCACGAAAGTTCAAAGGTATTGAGGCGATTATCCCCTGTCAATCCGTGACGCAATGAGCAGAATGTCTGATGCATGTAACGTGTTATCGCCATATTTATTATAAGATACATTTGATTTTGTCTATCTGTGTGTTTCTCAAATAGCAAACACTAACACAGATCGATAATTTTCAAGATCTAACTGAGAGATTGTCTTTCTGGTTGACAATTATTGGACCAGTTTATATTTCACAAACTTAGATCAAAGGAAATAAAGTATAGGTCTACAAGTGTCAACACTTCTAATTTGAAGATCCTGCACAGCAGACTTCTCAATATGTCTTTTTTAGATCTTTAAAATTTGAAGTTATTGTTTGATGTTTCTGAGGCTATGGTTCTGGTGTTCAAAAGAATTATTGTCCCTTATATTAAGATTATGGTATTCTTGATCCCTACCAGGACTGTATACAACTGTATAAACTGCTTCATTCGATGCGTTTTCATTCACGAGGGACCGATTATTGGTTTACAAACCAACGGAAAATCGGTTGATCATAGGATGCAAACTCGGATGATATCCATATAACATCTCTGACAGTCATAATGTAAATTAAGTATGTTTAGACAACGTGTTATACCGTAATGCTATTGTTTAAAAATGAGTTTGCTTTCCAGCATTTATCTACACTTTATATGGATAACCGATTTTATAAATAGGGATTTCTCCAAATCGTTTTCAAGATGGAAATATTTGTAATTCGACTTAGTTTGTTTGACTTACTATATTTTGCCCCATTACTATATTTGCTTTGCTGGTTTACTATTTCCACAAAGCAAAAAAGCATCGACGATCGATGTTCTACATACATTCAATCAATATACGAATTACAGGTATGTAGCTCAGTGTGTCAGCTGTGATCACACTCTGTTACTAGGTCATCCTAGAGTTATCTTAAAGGAATTGAACAGAGCACTGGTAATAACAATTAATGGGTTGACCTTTCGGGAGTCGTCTGTAATCATCAGGCTTTCATCCAACCATAGCATGCCTGGGTTTCCCCTCCAGTCCTCAGGAATTAGATCTCGCCGAATAATCTGATAAATGCATTCTGCAGTTTAGAGGCACTAATCAGTTCTGGTGTTATCCTACGAAATATTGAAGACTTAATTTGCTAGATTGAGATTCTTTGCATTTTTTTTCTTATTTAGTAATTGATGGGAGATAGTGGATAAATGTTTTGCTCATATTTTCTCATTGTTTCGATGCGAACTATTTTTTGCAGAGATTTTTTATCCGTGTGGAATGGTTGAGTACGCTTCATTGCGTAATTTCCCCAGCAGAAAGCTCTTCAGCATCTACCATGAAATTTAAATAAGGTAGTTATTGATTTTTTAGCGTTCTTATACAATGTAATTTCTTGCAGTGGTTCCTGTGGCGCCGCCATGCGTCTTCAGTAGACCCGTTTATGAGATGACTAGTCACACAGCCCAAAACATAAAAGCACAACACAATTAACAAAGATTTCTCACACTTAGGATTCTAAAGTTACTACAGTTGAGCAAATCTAGCGGATTTTATTTAGAGTGCTTAAACTTACTTCAAACCTTCACTCATCGCAACCAGAGTGAAACACATTTAAAATATACTTTTATTATAAAAAAAAACGCCTATGCTCTATGTCCGGTACAAAATGTATGAGATACAACTTCATTGTTCATGGGCGTAATTTTTAGCACGTCAAGTCTTTGTTGTACAGATTGTTAATGCAAGCCACAGGAATTTGCGCTTGACCTAGTTTCCCAAATATGGAAGTCTGACATAAAAGACGAGTTCCATATATCTGTCATAGCTATTCAAAATGGCCGTGGTAAAAAAATATGCCAAATCTCCTATTCTTCGTTTTTCCATTGATTGTGGCAGAACACCTGGAAATATTGGAACTATTATTGCTGCTACGTAAGGAGGAGACATTAAACAGGTAGGGAATGTAGTATCGTCCAAACAAAGGTTTTATTTCTGGATTATCGGCTGCTTCTTGGGGAGTATGTTTCCTTCCTTCCCTTTTATATTATAGTTAAAGAACAACTACAACGTACTTTGTAATCAACGGTTAATCAGCTGTTAATTACTCTAATTGATAAAAACTCCTGTGATGCAAGCCTTACGCAATGGTGACATACATTTGGAGGTCGAAGCTTTTCCGGCAATATCTGTTTAACATTAACCAATAGTTCTTTCAAAATATTTTGGTAAATTTAGTTATGTCTTATTGAATTGCCTTGTCTATGGCATAATTATAAACCAAGTAAATACTATATCATGTCATAAGCAAAACAAAAAACAACATAACTTCCCCGTGTCTAGAACATTATTGAATCAACAGTATTCCATACTCCATCCGTAGTACATTTGATGATTCGCAAAGTTGACCTTCATTTTTCATTTGGCTAAATAAATAATACCTTATAATCAAGGTGGTTTTAAAGAGACTGACGTTTTTTTCCTCCTCATGTTAGTTTAACATTTCAGTTTATGAATTGCGATGAGTTATTTTGCCTCGATTGAATTATCAACTTATTTAATCATTGATATTTCTCTTTTTGAGAAGCAGGTACACGCTTAACATAACACGGTAGAATGAGCCATAACTTTCTAATCTACTTAATTATGCGTCAGCTTTTTACAACAACTGAGTGCTTCGACGTGTGTTAGTTTGAATGTGGGTTTGCCCCGTACATAAAGTTATTTCACTCATATGACAACGTGCCAGCCCAATGGGTGAAGTGAACTGCCGTAAAAGACGCTGGCAACGCAGAAGGCACCACAATACATTTACCGAAGGAAAACAGGACACAAGTCAGCTTCCAGATGCTCCTTGGCGCAGAAATAACAAGGGTACAGGAGGCTGCATTCACTTATTACAAGTTTTAAACTGAGCTAGTCACAATTTAGGTCAGTGTGTTTCTGTCAATTGATGAAGCTATTACGTAAAAACACTAATTATAAAGCGTGAAAACAATCCAATACGCCCATTTTTGTCTTCGTTTATAGTTTAATATTATTTTATCAAAGGTAACTGAGGCCCGTGTCGCCAAAAGATTGTGCTGTTCTTCTTTTTCTCTTTCTGTAAATATGACAATAACAGAAATTAAATCAAGAAATGTGAGCAAATCCGAAATTCTTTCAAACCATTAGACTTTAAGGGGCTGTCTATCTTTGAAGCGACATCCAATTGGTTCCTCTTAAAGATGAGTGGACGGTATTTAAATTACTGGCCGAGACTAAGACGGTCTTTTCCATACCAACATCAGCATTTTGAATTATTTTTAAGTTGGTTAGATCGAACGCTGGAGAATAATTATTGATTTAAAAAGCGATCCGGTGCGGTAGACTCTAGGATTTCCAGACAGAGACCTTAATAGTCCACTGGCAAAACGCACACTTTCTGCAGCACAAAGATTATTCACGGCGACTAAAACAAACCTTCGTCTCTTTTTAGTAAGAAGATGAAACAATTCAATTTCTAATTTGTATGCATTGCACATAGACTTCGATTTGGGTAAATTGACCAAAGCTTCACACTTGGCGTTTTATTCCACAAGATAACAGCGCTTTGAATTTACAACCTGCAGCACGAAAGCACTGTTGACCTATATATGCAGCATGCAAGGGAAAAAGGATAAGGTTTGACATAATTAACCTTCGGAAATCGCTTGTTTTTCCTTTCGTTTATTCGTTATTATGTAACTTGTAAAGTAACTATGGTTAGTAAATAATATAGTCCTCCTTATTATTCGCAGTCTCATTCAGTGTTTGCAATTAAGTGTCTGTTAACCTAGGCTAACCATATCCGAAATGGTTTCTTCCTCAAAATAGTACAACGGTATTTGGGAGTAATTATCAGACGCCTCCAAACCCCCAAGGGATCAGCGAACACGTAATACAGAATACGTTCTAAATCACACAACATTAAAGTGTCTGCAATGGAAATTAGTTTAAGCGAGTCGGGTACTAAAGATTTCTTTATCGAGTGTAATTTCAGAAATGGCTGCTTTGAGGTTGCACTTTTTTTTTATCAACGACCTTTAGCTAGAAGGGTTTTACGCCTATCCAGTTAAACTTTCATGTGTAGCCTTCACAAAGACCTCACTCTGAGATCGACACGTATCAGTCCCGAACAGACGGTATTGTAATAACCTTATGAACAGCTCTAATTTTGTCAAAATATGTAATAATAAATATTCATGTTTTGTCCTTGTGTATATTTACTCATCATTTTCGATCAAAATACCTGCGATTGCAAACACGTATCGACCGATATTCAAATAAACCGTTTTTGGCTCATAATAACTAAACCCAATTTTAGAGACCAGCCGAGTTAACTTTTTTATAATAACATGTTACATTTCTGTTATCACCAGCAAACGTATCCTGTCGGTTACATTAAATACGGAGAATAAGAAGGAATTGTTTGTTTTGTACATTAGTCAAACTTGTACCGAGTAAATAACCCGAGAAGATTGATAAAATCAGCTAGCGAGACCCCTGGACGCCCTGGATCCTAAGCGTGTACATATACGACTTTGTAATAGGTCAATACCACACTGCGGCTGCAATACATTGCGTGTATAAAGGGGGCATGCTGTAATAATTATGCTGTTCACACAGCAGATTGTCGAATTGTTTGTTATCCTTTTGGTATTTTGAATGGGCTTAAACTATCTTATTGTATTACAGCAGATTTTCTGAGATTTCTATTCGGTTGGACGAATAAAACACTGCTGGTATGTGTTTTGTACTCTCTTTCAGACAGTTTAGAAAATTAAATATTTGTTTTCAGTGTCGGATTAATAACATCTAAGAATAACAGTACAATGCTGCTTCCAGGAAAATCAATCAGCTGTCACGTATGCAGCTACATCCATTCTTGATTTGTTTAAATGTGTTATAAGCTTTCATTTCCGTTGGGGAATGAAATTATACAACAGTAACTTTTGATTGTTTAACAGATTGCTTTGGTCGGAAATAATATTTGCTTTTATTTACATTGACAATTCATGGGCTGGGGGCTGGAGTGCCTATCAGCCGATAATGAACCTCTGAAGATTATATTATATGCATGACGGTGATACCACGGAAATCTCCCCACTTAAACAGTTTTTTCCTCAAATAATACGGATTCGAACTCATCAACACCTTGCTTTTTTAAAAATATATGTATGAGATAGTACTCTTAAGTACTCGAAATAACACGTCAAGGAGAATTCTAGTTATATATGTACTAATACTTATATATTGTTGTGCATGCCTTCATTGGGAATCGAACCCGGGACTGTATATAACATCAGGTCCAGTGGTTTTCCGACTGGGTTACAGAGGTTCACAACAGAACGCTCTTTTGCCCAAGTAAGGACTTCAAATTTTTCTCTACAGCAAGCATTAACACAGGGATACTACAGAAGCGTTTTTTAATCTAAATATAATTGGATATTAGTGGTTGGTTGATTGATGAAACCCGTTCCTAAAATGCCACTTGTAAACACTCAACCGGACAAAAAAATTGATCACTTGTGAGGAAATTCTGTTAACAACTGGATATTTTGTGAATAGGTGGCCTCATTAAGGAGATGTTATAATTCAATTACTATTCAGTGTTTGGCACTCAAAGGTGAGCAATCCATTAAAAAATGCAGATGTGAGAATAACCTTCTACGACCGATCTAAGAATGTAAAAAAAACCCCAAAACAATTAAAACAAACAAACTAAACACAATTTTTCACACAGTATTTACAAAAAAATATTATTCACTGAAGATAGTAAGCCGTTTCAAATAAACATATATAACACTATTTTTTCAGTCCATTGTGATATTTGTAATAACTATTCATAAGTTAGTGAACATTTAGCTTTTTCACGTCTCACGAACATTTTCGACTTCCCATTTTGATATCGTTGAACGAGCTGAAAGTTTGCATCAGTATTTTAGGGCAAACTCATCTGTAACATGCCTTTTAAATATATTTTTTCAATTGAGAAAGAAAATGTATTTCTCAACAAATGAATAAATTCCGGATGAGTTAAACCGTAAGTTGTGTGTTTTTTTTTAAAGTCTCACAGTTTTATTAATCTTACGGTATATGGGATGATTTGGCACAGTTGACAATCGATAATAGCTCAACTGAATGTTTTATCCTTGGGCTAGTTGTAGTCATCAGGAAGTGCTAACTGTGAAACAGGACCCCGTGTTGAAGGAATTCAATAAACTTAAGTGTTTTTTTTCTTGAATGAAAAAAGCCCCTAGCATATTCTCTCCTCGCACAGTTCACATGTCGCCTTTATTAAGAATTTTTTTTGTATTTATTTATTTTGTTTTTAAGTACATACTCGAAGGTATTTCACTTACATGACAACTTTACCTTGCCGGTATATTACAGAAAACCGAGAAGAAACTTAATAAAATCCCCGGTTATCTCCGGAACCACCGGAGAACGTCCCTTATATACCCAAGGCCAAGGACAAAGCAGTCCAAAGGAAAAACCAACCGAGCCACAACGCAGCCCTTTAGACAGGGAAGTGAAAGGGTTCCTTGTTGATTTTTGAATATAATCTGTGAATTGAAATTGGGGAAAAAACTTGATTTCGCGAAAAATGAGACTATTTTAGACTAACATGGGATCTAAAGAACAAAAACTTGAAAACATAAAATAAAATAATCACTTGAAATGTCGAAAGTTGAAGGTGACATCCCATTGAATCAACAAAATACAATTTTTACAATCCGTCTTAAATGGTCTTGACGGTCGGGAGTCGCTCGTTACATCATCTTAAAGTGGACTTAACGGTCGGGAGCGATGGGAGTGTGGTACAGGTATTTTTAATATTTAGTTTTATATTGCTCTGATACGGCACGTCAGTTGACAGTGTATAGCTCGTTTATAGCTCTTGACAAACGAGAGGTGGAGATTGTGAAGGCCGTGAGCTGATCAGTTTGTGGCTCGAACGTGTGACACCGCCTTAAGGTGACCTTGAAATCAACTCGCTTTTCCAATAAAAATATACGATAAAATATTTCAGTCTGGTTTTCAGTTATTGCAGGGTCAATGTAAACATAAAATAGCCTAATTTGAGCAATTTCAATAACTTCTGAATCACTATATATACCATTATCAAGTGTTTGGTTTGGATGAACGTTAAACTGGGTGACTGCAAGAAAGATACCCAAGACTAAAAATAACAAGGAACGGGGTTATAAGAGCAGAATTAAATTGCTTTGTGTTAAAATTCTAATCAATAATGAAAATTGTATTAAAATTCTTTGGAGCCTATGACGCTTAGGAAGCTATCCCTCAGAGATCTGTCTTAGTAATAGTTCTATCGCAAAACTAAGTAGCATTCAGTAAAACACTGGGATAATGATATAACAGTGCATCGAAGAAAATGTAAACATACATTTGATATGGGTACTGTATGGAGACAACAGAGTAGTACAGGGTGTTGAGTGATCAATAATGCAGATTGACAGACAGGGTATTTTTGCATTATAATTCCATTGCCATTACGTAAAAACAAGACGCATATACAGATAACCCTTAACTGCCCTCGTCTTTATGTGGTAGACTAAGGGGTTTACTACTAACTCTAAACGATAAATTTTTCAGGTTGTGCTTATTATCACCTACACCTAATATCTATGGGTGTTACATATTCGCCACATATTTATCTTCACAATAAACATGCTACATGTATTGCCTTTTCTCGAGAAGCGCCTATAGGTTATCCACAACAACTCGAGATTCAAGTCTTTCTAGAAACTTGCCTCTGAGAATTTATCTAGAACATGAGATTATTTATCGGCTTTAATTAGTCGATGTCCCTGTGCCAGTGTGATTTCTCTTTATAAAAAAATAAATATATATATATATATTTTTTGTAAAGAGTAATCAGGCTGGCACAGGGATTTTGGCTAATTAAAACCGATGTTCTAAATAAATAAGATATATATATATATACAGTTCGAATCCCGGTGGAGGCAAGCAACATTTTCTTTCTCTACATTTATACAAAAGTCTAAATATGCCACTGAAGGTGTCAAAACTAGAGAACTAAATATGGCCGATAATACATAGCAAAATGATTCCATCATATTTGTTTCAACCAATTGTCGTGTGCGTTCATCAGATAAGTTGAAAACCGGTGACCCCCAAAAGTAGGCACCTTATGTTAAAATTGATTGAGATTTTGCACACCATCGCTTTATCTAAGTAGTTCCCCCATTTAAATAAGTGAACTGCATGGGAAAAAAGGAAAACAGAAAACAAACTCAAGAAACAACAATTACCAGTGTATCAATGTGCTTAAATACCTCAAATACAAGTCTAGAACAGTCATTTATTATAAAACCATAAACCTATAAAGAGTGGGTGTATGGCACAGTTGCAAGTTAAATACCATAGCGATGTTACCAGGTAGATACATCGACAATGGAAATGGTGAATTCCGTCCCTGAATATCTGTCATTAACCGCTATTTGTGTAATGTTGTCAATAGCCTGTTATTCTCCACATATGAAAGTAATAATTACCAATTCCAGCCATAAAGGTCATCAAGAGCTGCAGATCAAAGAAGTTGTTTGATTTCCAAAAAGACAAAGAATCTATATATAAATTACATGGATGTAGATAAAAATGTACATGTGTCATTTTCGACTCCAGAATCAGTCGTATCTTATATATACTATTATAGGTTATACGAGTTCTCTGCGATCACGTTGATGAACACGTCTGGCAGACATAACGCACGGACCATAGCAGACACATATATTACACCCTTCTATTAGAGTATGTCAAATATAAACGAATCCAAGAATAGATAAGTTGATAGACGGGGTTTAAAGGATAGGGGATAGATAAGTTCCCATAAGGTCAAATCCATTCACCAAATTAACTTTATTTCTGCGTTATTTTTTTGGGATTATCAGGAATTTGATCTAAAATTAGTGTCGAAACATTCAGCTAAAAGAATGTTTCTATTATAAGAAAAGATTCAAAGTGACATTTACGTTAATTATCGGAAAAAAATCTATTCATAATGCAAATTTTTTTCTTTCTTTCGTTAAGATGACAGCAATTGAGCTCACGGCGACCCTACGATAAGTGATCCTGATAATCAGCTTTTCGGTTCTTTGAAATCACATAGTTTGGTCGCCTAAATGTCTTTGAAATTGCGTGACCGTAAATCTCACAGACTAACACAGCTGAAGCACTTTCAGTGAAACCGCGGTGCGAGTAAATTGCAAGGTTGACGTTACAAGTCTCAAGAACACTTTCTCCAAAAAAATGAGTCCAAGCAA
The DNA here is from genome assembly GCA_032466195.1 of Katharina tunicata. Lineage (NCBI taxonomy): Eukaryota > Metazoa > Mollusca > Polyplacophora > Chitonida > Mopaliidae > Katharina > Katharina tunicata. The sequence goes on from JAVFBZ010001368.1 coordinate 12,363, forward strand.
ATTAAGCGGTCAAACTGTTATTGTTGTCAAATAACGGGTTACTGCCAAAACCGCCAGTCACTCCTTAACATACATGTTAAGGGTCTATGTAGGTTCAGTTACCCCCAGCTTTTAAAATAATCAACCTCAAGTTGTCTCTCTCTATAGCTATTCACCCAACTATGGTGAAACATACTAACTCATTTGAATATTTCTCAACTTTTAATAACCAATTTAATTTAATTCTTTATCAATTAAA
>JAVFBZ010001379.1:0-12599 GCA_032466195.1 Katharina tunicata
CTGGTGAGCTGACCTAGGATCTGGGACAACACCTTAACCTCTGGTGAGCTGGCCCAGGATCTGGGACAATACCTTAAACTCTGGTGAGCTGACCTAGGATCTGGGGGGAAATACCTTTACCTCAGGTGAGCTGACCTAGGGTCTGGGACAACACCTTAACCTCTGGTGAGCTCGCCCAGGATCTGGGACAATACCTTAACTTTGGTGAGCTGACCTAGGATCTGGGGAAATACCTTAACCTCTGGTCAGATGATCTAGGATCTGGGGGAAATAACTTTACCTCTGGTGAGCTGACCTAGGGTCTGGGACAACACCTTAACCTCTGGTGAGCTGACCCAGGATCTGGGACAATACCTTTAACTCTGGTGAGCTGACCTAGGATCTGGGGGAAAAACCTTTACCTCTGGTGAGCTGACCTAGGGTCTGGGGCAACACCTTAACCTCTGGTGAGCTGGCCCAGGATCTGGGACAATGCCTTAACCTCTGGTGAGCTGTCCTAGGATCTGGGGGGAAATACCTTTACCTCAGGTGAGCTGACCTATGGTGTGGGACAACACCTTAACCTCTGGTGAGCTGGCCCAGGATCTGGGACAATACCTTAACCTCTGGTGAGATGATCTAGGATCTGGGGGAAATACCTTTACCTCTGGTGAGCTGACCTAGGGTCTGGGGCAACACCTTAATCTCTGGTGAGCTGGCCCAGGATCTGGGACAATGCCTTAACCTCTGGTGACCTGACCTAGGATCTGAGGAAATACCTTAATCTCTGGTGAGCTGACCTAGGATCTGGGACAATACCTTAACCTCTGGTGAGCTGACCTAGGATCTAGGACAACACCTTAACCTATGGTGAGCTGGCCCAGGATCTGGGACAATACCTTAAACTCTGGTGAGCTGACATAGGATCTGGGTGGAAATACCTTTACCTCAGGTGAGCTGACCTAGGGTCTGGGACAACACCCGTTACTTCTGGTGAGATGGCCCAGGATCTGGGACAATACCTTAACCTCTGGTGAGCTGACCTAGGATCTGGGGAAATACCTTAACCTCTGGTGAGATGATCTAGGATCTGGGGGAAATACCTTTACCTCTGGTGAGCTGACCTAGGGTCTGGGACAACACCTTAACCTCTGGTGAGCTGACCTAGGATCTGGGACAACACTTTAACCTCTGGTGAGCTGGCCCAGGATCTGGGACAATACCTTTAACTCTGGTGAGCTGACCTAGGATCTGGGGGGAAATACCTTTACCTCTGGTGAGCTGACCTAGGGTCTGGGACAACACCTTAACCTCTGGTGAGCTGGCCCAGGATCTGGGACAATACCTTAACCTCTGGTGTGCTGACCTAGGATCTGGGGAAATACCTTAACCTCTGGTGAGATGATCTAGGATCTGGGTGAAAATACCTTTACCTCTGGTGAGCTGACCTAGGGTCTGGGACAACACGTTAACCTCTGGTGAGCTGGCCTAGGATCTGGGACAACACCTTAACCTCTGGTGAGCTGACCTAGGATCTGGGACAACACCTAAACCTCTGGTGAGATGATCTAGGATCTGGGGGAAATACCTTTACCTCTGGTGAGCTGACCTAGGGTCTGGGACAACACCTTAACCTCTGGTGAGCTGACCTAGGATCTAGGACAACACCTTAACCTCTGGTGAGCTGACCTAGGATCTGGGACAATACCTTAACCTCTGGTGAGCTGACCTAGGATCTGGGACAACACCTTAACCTCTGGTGAGCTGACCTAGGATCTGGGGGAAATACCTTTACCTCTGGTGAGCTGACCTAGGATCTGGGACAACACCTTAACCTCTGGTGAGCTGGCCAAGGATCTGGGACAATACCTTAACCTGTGGTGATATGATCTAGGATCTGGGACAATATCTTTGACCGCCTGTGAGTTGATATAGGACAATACACCTAATCGCTGGTGAGTAAATTAAGGATCTGATAAATAATCAGTAACAAGCCAGGTAACCAGTACAGTGGCCCCTGTAAGTACGAAGGGCTGAAACAATTTGTTACTAGAACGAGACGATACGCATTAAACGGATTTCTTCAGGTATTGAAATAAGACCTTACCAACTTCATGTTGCTTGTTTTTCTTCCCGTTCGAGTAATACAAGGTGTATGGTTGGGCTAAAAGTTGTCCTCTAATAGATCAACCGAACTGGCGTACTGAGCTGTATAGCCTTAGACCCTTTTATAAGCCATCATGCTGTAACAATTTATCTTTTCTTTATTCTGTTTTCTTTTACATATTTAACAAATCTGATAATGGCGCTTCCTGTACGTGTCCAGGTTTTTACCTACCCTTATCCGTTTCTTTTGAAAAAATAATGCATATTTTTGTTATAGAACTGTTAGCAAAAATTTCAAAGCAATGTTTACACTTTCAGCATTCACTCGGAGTTTTTGATTGGTTACCGCATCTTTATTTCCGCTCAAAATAATAGAAGAAATACAACACATTCAACATAATGGAAATTTAAATGAATATTATTGGCCGACTCGTCGTCTTTTCATTGCACGTGTTGTCGGTAACATCATTGCTATTGGACCGATTTTAAAGTTAAAAATGAATTCAAAAAAAAACTTTATGTGGGATTCAAAATATCATACTTCACACAATATTAACTACAAGAAGATTCAAGTAACTGAATACTTTCCAAAAATTATAAAACAAATTAGGTTAGTCTGATTTGTATGGCTGAGATTCTGAATCTGGATTATTATACTTATACATTTGTTGTTTAAAACGAAATATAACATAAACTATTTTAAAATACTCCCATTAAATCCGAACAGCCGCTGACATCTGTTGTTCATTCTATTTTCCCTTTTTTATGAAGGCTGCGCATTGCCATGTTTTGTACGTAATTACGTTATTATCTACCCTTAGCAATTCATTTTCAAAACCACTACACATGTTTATAATAGCTATGTTAGCAAACATTTCAAAACATTCTTTACAAATTCTTCGTTCAATCAGCGTTGAATCTGATTGGTCATTGCAGCTGTATTTCCGCCAGCGAAATTCATTAATATGATTGGACAAAAAAATCCTGAAAACTACGTTCATCCACAAGTTCCTTCAGTCCAGTTTTATAATGAAACCAATTCATATCTTAATATCCACTTTAAAGAATAGAATTATATTCATTTCTTCATACAAAATTAATGAATAAATTTCATTTAATTTTCATTATTTTGGTAAGCACTGTAAACTACAAACAGAATATATTATTATATTTATATATACCGGTATCTTATTGTATATCTAGCATAGAATAGAAATCTTCGTATTGCTAGATAAAAAAAAGACACCATGTGGGTGTCCCTGTGTCAGTGCTAACGTAGAGAAAGATTCGCAGCCTTTACCTGGATAAAAAAAATTCGCTAGTTCTACCATGAGCCTCTGTAGCTCAGTCGGTTAGAGCGTTGGCCCTGCTAGCCAGAGACCCGAGTTCGAATCCCGGTTGAGGCAAGCAGAATATTCTTTCTCTACATTTATACAAATATATATATATGCCAGTACCAGATCATCAGAATAACTCAATAACAACAAAACAAACTTATGGGTAATTTCTAGATAAAAAAAGACACCATTTGGGTGTCCCTGTGTCAGTGCTAACGTAGAGAAAGATTCGCAGCCTTTACCTGGATACAAAAATTCGCTAGTTCTACCATGAGCCTCTGTATCTCAGTCGGTTAGAGTGTTGGCCGGGCTAGCCAGAGACCCGAGTTCGAATCCCGGTGGAGGCAAGCAGAATTTTCTTTCTCTACATTTATAAAAAAATATATAAGAAATTATATTGATATAAATAATGTTATCTTTTATGTAGTAGCAGTTTATTTACTAACAATATTTATTTCCGTTTCGATTTCTACTGTAGAGTATGGAGCGGCGTTAAATATAGGCTAGGCCTGTTCGCTTATCCAGTTTTATTTTATTATAAAAAGAAAGTACCGGTATTGTTATCTCTCCACAAAAACATATTTGCTGGGGGCGGGGGGAGGGGTTGAGCGGAGGTACTAAAAATGAGGCCCTTCCGTCCGTCCGGATTTCTGTCCGAGCCTTAACTTTATTATGCACTGTCGGATTTTTTAATAGTTAGGTACAAGTTATCACCATATGACGATGTGTCGCGTGCAAAATCCGTGTCCCCTGGCTGAAGGTCTAGGTCACAGTTAAAGGTCAAATGTTTAACACTTTGATTTCTTGCCCGGCTCATAAATTGTTTATGCAAAATAGGATTTTTAAGTAAATAGGTACAAGTTATCACCATATGACGGCGATGTGTTACGCGCAACACCCCGTTGAAGTGGCTAAAAGTTGAGTCGTTTCACCTAATTAAGGGCGGGACATTGGCACCCGTTTCCATCAGTCACATTTAAGCTTTTCATCGCAGAAAAAAACAAAGAATTGCCGTAGGTATTTTTAAGCTTTCACTTGACTTTAAAGCCAGATACACATAACGAACAGCCAGCATATGTTTGTTGATGAAAGATCAAGCGGACTATAATTGTCGCGGTAGTAATACTGTAGCCTACTCCTCATTGTGTTAAGCAGTGTATGGTCCATTACTTTCATATCTAACAGGTTGAAGGCTTGCATGTGAAGTCAGGTATATGAGGGAGTTACACAAAGTGACACTGGCTATAACAAGGGTGGTTTTTACAAGGTTTACTGCCGGTTTTCCACGGTATTAACTGGGATAGAGTAGAAAATAGACAACCCGTCGTCATATAAGCGAAATACCCTTGAGTAAATTATAATAACTGATCAAATTTACAGCCTGTTTTCAAAATAACTAAAGTTTGGAGTTGAATTCCAGAAGCCAACATATGAACTATCTTTCAAATTCAGTTAATTAATCAACTAACTTAATGGAGTTATCCTGTAACTAAAAGAAGGGTTCAAACACACATACTTACCAAGTCAAAACTTGGTTCAACCATAAAGACTGCAAGTTTGAGGTTTGAAAAATGTTAACTTAGCTGTAGTTTATAGCAGAATCCCATTATATAACGAAATGCTGTAATATATTCGAATATCCCAGTCTAGCGACACATATGAGGGAAGTTTGTCGGCGGCTGCAAAGTTCGCGGGGTGGTTTTTACGAGGTAACTTCCCGGATTTCCACAATATAAACCTGCAATATAAACCACCATTCAAAGTGAAATACCCTTAGGTACAACCGTAAACACAAATCAAGTCAAGGTGACCAGCTATAGATATCATATTAACTCATCTCCGGAGCTGCAGTAGAATCTGGAAGCTGAAATCTGGAAGCTGACATTTTATATAAATTTTTCTAGCATAGATAATGTTTAGATGACCAGTTTTTTTTTCTCTAAATGATTTGGAGATGTCCTGTGTATAAAACACGGGGAATTGAGTGCCAGCTCCGGCTCAGTTGGATTCCATAACCTCTTTCAATGTTTTGCGCAAATAACTCATGTTGTTAAAAGCTCTGTTATAGCTTGAGGTTTTTTCCCTCCAAATGGTAAACATAGAATTCCAGTCAACTTTTATTATCATACATTTTTGACATGAACAACATGCAAAAGGACGTATTCTAGTTCTACGATAAGTTTTAATATGAATTTAATCTTTATCTTTCTTTCTATTTCATTCAAAATGTCATAAAAAAAGTAAAATAGGTATGATGATTTATAGTAAACATTTACGAGAGATAAATTACTTTCATATTGTTTACTCATCGCGATCCTCCAAATTGTATGTGGACAATACAACACAATGGTATATGTTTATACACGAACGGACGAAAATACAGCACAATAGTATATGTTTACATGTCACTAGTGGGTGACAATACAACACAATGGTATATGTTTACATGTCACTAGTGGGTGACAATACAACACAATGGTATATGTTTACATGTCACTAGTGGGTGACAATACAACACAATGGTATATGTTTACATGTCACTAGTGGATGATATTACAATCCAATGGTATCTGTTTACATGTCACTAGTGGGTGATATTACAATCCAATGGTATCTGTTTACATGTCACTAGTGGATGATATTACAATCCAGTGGTATATGTTAACATATCACTAGTGGATGATATTACAATTCAATGGTATCTGTTTACATGTCACTAGTGGATGATATTACAATTCAATGGTATCTGTTTACATGTCACTAGTAGATGATATTACAATCCAATGGTATATGTTAACATGTCACTAGTAGATGATATTACAATTCAATGGTATATGTTTACATGTCACTAGTGGATGATATTACAATCCAATGGTATCTGTTTACATGTCACTAGTGGATGATATTACAATCCAATGGTATATGTTCACATGTCACTAGTGGATGATATTACAATTCAATGGTATCTGTTTACATGTCACTAGTAGATGATATTACAATTCAATGGTATATGTTCACATGTCACTAGTAGATGATATTACAATCCAATGGTATATGTTCACATGTCACTAGTGGATGATATTACAATTCGATGGTATCTGTTTACATGTCACTAGTGGATGATATTACAATTCAATGGTATATGTTCACATGTCACTAGTGGATTATATTACAATTCAATGGTATATGTTCACATGTCACTAGTGGATGATATTACAATCCAATGGTATCTGTTTACATGTCCCCATTAAATGACAATGCAACACAATGGTATCTGTTGATATGTCACTGGTGGATGATATAACAATTCGATGGTATATGTTTACATGTCACCATTAAATGACAATACAACACAATGGTATGTGTTTATGTGACACTAGAGGATGACAATAAAACACCGTGCTTTGGTGGTTGGGTGGGAGCCTCCTGCGCGCCGGTGCTCACTATAGCCCTGATGTGACATGCGCACTTGATGATCTTATTTGGCATATTGTGGTCACACATACAAATATGCATAGTTAGCGATTTGTCCCACACCGCCAAGCTATAGGCCTACTGACAACACGTCCAAATAATTGAAACAGAGTCGTGCCAGTTTCCATTAGTTCCACAAATTCCGCGCGAGTAACATAGACTAAGGGAAACTCCGAGCAATGATTTCACGTTGGTACAGATGAAATACTTCAAAGTCAGTGAACACATAGTGTCAGTTACTGACGTGCACTTATAAAGTAACGCGCCGTTCCGTTTCATTCAGAATCGTACATATCATTTAGCTGACAAAGATATGATATTTTACGGTCTTGCGCCATTAGACATCCATGAAAGCTGTTTTTGTGTGTGTGATCTTTATATTCATTACTAACGCTGGGTTGTCACTCACTCAAGGTGACCTAAATTAACAAGTCCGCACTGCAAGACATACCCCGTGGCCTGCAGCAAATACGAATCATGTGGTTGCAGGCTTTGAAGCATGTATTATTTAAATATGCCTCACTAAACTCGCTTTTTTAAGAAAACCATAGTAAACTTGAAAATTCCGTCTCCGTTATGACTTGCGTAGTACTATCAGGTATATATTGCCCAATTTTCAGAACAATCCTAACATTATTGACAGAGAAATAGTCTATTTAGTAAGTGTTACATCAACAACAACAAGAACAACAAAAGCGCCAACAAGAATGTGAGTAAGATCTAGACCCCGTTCACCATGGGGTAAAAATCAAGACCAACGTGTATTTATTTGGAAAGAAAATTGTCCGTGTCACATTTTGGAAAACAAGAAGTGACGTTATTGCCCGCAGTGCAAATATATCCTGCTTGTATTAATGTCATGAGATAGATTCGCGGTCAACATAATGCTTATTGTAGCTTATTGTTTTTTTTCCGATGTATAGATCAACAGGACTATACGTCCCAATAAGAGGTCATTGGCCAGCTTTATTGTATCAGGAAAACTGGGTACAACCCAGAAAACCCACGGCCTTCCGTTGGTAGCTGGCAGACCAACCCACATACAGTCCGAACTCAGGGGTGAGGGGGATCTATGGATCGCGAGCGTACACTCTGAGAAATGTAGGGTGTCTTACTGCAATTATCGCATATGCCAATTTTCGACTGCTTTTCTACGGTACTTGGGACCCGGTTTATGTAAACGGTTAATGTTAACATAGCTCTGCCTCCGTATAATTGTAAGCGTTAGTTTTGAACAATAACGTCACACTTCCGTTTTTTTTAATTGAATAATAAACGGCTATGCTTTCTCGGATCCAAAACTGACAATGTCTATTGTCTCTCCAAATACACGTGCAAAATAATAAGTTTTGGTCGAAAAACGCTGGTGTTGCCCTTTAACTGTGATGACATATTGATAAAAGAAAAGCTTAAATGATCGACGTCCATGTACTAACCACTGCATATGGAATATCATTGCGGCGCTCGAGTTGTAGATTTGTACAAGAACGTCAAGTTGTATAGTTGTAACTTTCTTATCCTTTTGAAATGTGCGTATAAAGCCTTTTTTCATGTTTCATATTCATACAATCGCTCGAGCTCTGCAGAAAATAACGCATGATAACAGTTTTTAAGATGAATGTCGACAATGCCATTGCAGGCGAAGAATTTCATTGTTCAATGTTATTATATTTAAAATTAATAAATTACCTATAAACGGTTGAAATTTAGTTGTGATCTTATAGTTACATTCATGTTATGTTTTATGTTCATACATGTGTAATTTTTTTTTTAAATTGTTGTAGATTCACATTTATTTACATATACTTTTATCAAGGGTAATCACACTGGCTATATATATACAGTAATTAAAACCGATACATCATCTCAAGTTTCAGAAAAAATTATCAAGAGATAAGTTTATAGATAGTAACAATTGTAACAAAACATCATCAGTAGGGTTTTAGTCAACGTCTACGAAACCAAAAAGTGGACAATTCGAAATTTTAACCAGCCCGTAAGCGCGGCTATATAATTATTTCATACAACAGTTTAGAAATCGAGACGTAAAAATCCTTACTATAAACAATATAATATTTATATGTGTACTCTTATTATTGTATTTTGACAAAATTCTTTATGTACACGTATTTCCACCGAAGAAACGTTTCCGTAAATGCATCTTTCAGCCTGATGTAATCTCTATCAGAGTTGTCGCTCTTTACGCTTTCTTCAGTCTCTGTCAACGTTTGAAAATAGGCCCCGAAACCACCTATCGCCATTTGTATAAAACGGCCATTGATTAACATGGGTTATGATTTGGCATTTTTGACAAAGTAGCGAACGCCAAAACGAGGCAGTTCACTCTTTACCGGGTCAATCGACCTATGAAGCACTTTTGATTCTCAATATACATTGGTCTGCACGACATAACGTTACGCCAAATAGTTCTATTTTATTTCTTAATTTTCTTTGCTGTTACCCGGTCAATTTCAATTAGTGTCAAGTGGACTCGATGTCATGTTGTCTACATGCGATTGAAGTTTTCTCTGAAGAACCAAATATGAAGGTAATGCCACAAAAATGGCCATTCATTCAAAAGTCGTAATTCACTGGAAGTTACCGGAGATAGTCGATTTGGAACCAGAATGCAATAATATAGCATTGCCAGTTGTCCATACATCTGTTGGTCTGCCATTTAATTGCTACGCGGGCAAAATTTCGGGTGGAGCCTTCGTACTACCGAAAAGAAAGAAATAGCATTCTAAACATTATTCGGAAATATTCTGCAAGAATTAAGCTTTAAGTTATAAACGTGCCATTTACTCCAAAAAAATTCTGTCGGGAACAATGTTTCCAACTATCATGTTTTCATGGATATGTGGAACCTTTGATTTGCGTATTTTATTTCATTGTTTTTTTATATATTATATTGTGATGTGTTTTTTGTTTTGCTTTAGTCATAAAATGTGAAATACCGACACACTCAACAGAGAGAAAATGACTAGATGATGTATACAAGCTTAGATTTTGACATCCATCTTTATCGCACAACCTCGCAATTTGTTGTAGATAAATATGTTGACAGCGCTTTATGGAATGATAAATTGTACAAGTGGATATCCTTGTTTACTTGTAGCTTGTTTTTTTATTCAATTTACTCCCTACCCTTTTACACTAATGGACTCTTTCAAAGTTGAATACTATGACGGCTATATTGCTCTTGTGAATATGTAGTCTGATGCACAACGGTAACCCTATATTGTGATAACGTCGACTGCATCTTTTATTCGCCGTTCTTTTGAAGTGATCTCGTGGAAAATATGTAGGCCTACTTTGTATAATGATTTTGGAAGGAGGGTGTAACAGAAGAGCATTTATTGTCCCGGTACATGAATAGACTGGCGACATGGACATGACTATATATATGTTGAGATACTAGTGTTATGAGTCGAACACTTCGAGCAATATTACTTAAAAACTTGATGTGAGCCTCCTGTGTCCTGGTGCTTTCTAAGCTTAGGTGCATCAGTAAGCGGATTTTTAGTGGTGCCATGTATTTATTAAGTAAAACCCCAATCAAACAAATAAACCATACTATCAAAATTAACTAGGCAGATGTAAATCAAGCACCAACGAACACGAATGAACCGTCAACATCATGTCACGTTCAAAGTAGTTTCCCCTAGAAATGAGTATTTGTGTTAGACGCAAACTTATTTGTAGCAGTTTGTTAAATTCTCAGTATTCTAGTTCAGAGGTTAATGTTGATATTCGTAGCGGAGGTGATTGGCTTGAGCTTCATCAACCGGGGTAACCTGCTCCTCTGGTGACCTGTTATTCACCACAGTGGAAGGTTCGAGTCGTTCCGCGAGACCTCAAGTGTAAAGCAGTTTAGTCTCTCAATAGGCTTGCAGCTGACTAAATCTGCCGCTGTGATTGACAGCAATATTCTCAACTTAATTGTCGATTTGCAGGTGAATTAGTGTAGTATGTGTTTTTGTGTGCAACAAGATCGGGAAAAGTTTTGTACCTTTATGTAGTTTGAATACTTGAAAAGTGAAACAGCGTTGTTTTTCGAGAAAATGCGTTTAAAGTGGAGAGGTGCCCTAATGATTTAGGCGTTGTGTTTTTGAACCTGTGTATTTCTATAATATAAATGAGGTAGGGACAGATTCAATTTTATTGAATAACACCGATTTCTTTACTTTTTTCATTTTTGGCGATTGTGAGTGTCGCAAACATGATAAACATGTAAAATGGTAAATTTTAAATTACACTTACAAGCCAGTTGACCGTGCTTTGATCACAGTTCGCTGAGAGGAATTTAGATAAACGTAAATGTGCATTTCATACAGTAAAACACTGATTGTATGGGTCGTCTCAACATTGCAGCTCATTAGCTGTATTGAGCAACTTTATACACATCTTTTTTCTATTGGCTAGCAGCCATTTTGTGTGGCTTGCCAGTTTCCTCTACCACCAGCATTTAAACGAAATGACTTTAAATACGGCGCATGACACCAATCAAATAAAATAAATACACACTTGAGATTGGAGGACTTTCCATTTGCCCAAGAATGTAAGCTGCACTCTATTGGGTCACACACATTGTCGGCATAACAATAGTCATGCAGCGGATTATCATTTCTAAGTTCTTTACCGAATTAAGCCAAATAACCGTAGACGCATTGTCAAACACTACACTTAAACGGTTTATATTTTCAAAAAGTTTGAATGAATTTAAAATACAAACCAACAGAAGTACTTTCAGTTTGAGTTGTTAGCAGATGTTGTCTTTTGTATGTAAAGGTATTAGTGATTTCCATTGGGGAAATCATTAATAATAACTGTCTAAACAGTTAATACCATTAAGGCAAGGCGCATTCCCTAATGACGAGGTAGAAGGTCAAACCAACAGTTGCTTGTCATTTATCCCCTTTAACAGGGATATGGCGATGAGTTTGTACGTGTATGGTTTTCCCTTTTTCATCATTTTAACCGATGAACCATTCATCAAACTTCACACACATATCTATTATACAAATGTCTTGCAATATATACACAAAGATATGTACACGAACAAATACAAACATATATTAAACCCGAAGCCCATAGAGAACTGAAAAGTTATGATCTAAATCATGTATAATTATTAAAACTGGTCACACCAAGACGATGACGTGTTTACCTTAAGTAGACCAAACCAATATTAATAAACCATATTGACAATTAATAAAACAAAAAACAATTAATTGAAACTTGTAGTGTCAATTAGATTATTAACTCAATATAATTAATTCCCTTTATTTATTCCTACCAGAGAAAAGGCATTCGAGGTTATTTCCAAATAAAATTGCTGTCCAAAAAAGGAAGACAGTTCTTTTTAAAAAACCTTCCTCATGAAATTTTACTTCTTTAAATTCTATCCACTGTTTGTGTTTTTATTAATTTTTTTCACAAAATGTTATGATCAAATGCAGTTACTTCCATGTACACCATGACAGGTCTGTGGAGGGAAAATCTTATCGCCAAAGTGAGATGAGTACGTAACAAACCAAGGTTAAGCATAACTTAATTTCTTACTGTTAGTATATAAACACTTTACAATTCCTAGTTTTGGTTTGGTTATTTGAGCGTGGTCCCATGATTGGGGGGGGGGGGGGGGGGGGGGGGGGGGGGGGGGGGGGGGGGGGGGGGGGGGGGGGGGGGGGGGGGGGGGGG
>JAVFBZ010001401.1:0-12596 GCA_032466195.1 Katharina tunicata
CCATATAAAAGTATAGGTCTAATAAGTTGATAAAATAGTTTAACTTGACAATCGATTGGTAAAAATAATTTGTTACAATCAGAACGCCTCCCTAATGAGAAAGGTTAACTAAACAGAACGGCTCCCTGTTGAGAAAGGTCAACTGAAAAGAACGGCTCCGTGTGGAGAAAGGTTAACTGAACAGAACGGCTCCCATGTGGAGAAAGGTTTACTAAACAGAACGCCTCCCTACGGAGAAAGGTTAACTGAACAGAACGGCTCCCTGTGGAGAAAGGTTAACTGAACAGAACGGCTCCCATGTGGAGAAAGGTTAACTGAACAGAACGGCTCCCTGTGGAGAAAGGTTAACAAAACAGAACGGCTCCCTGTGGAGAAAGGTTAACTGAACAAAACGCCTCCATGCGGGGAAAGGTCAACTGAACATAACGACTCCCTGTGGAGAAAGGTCTGCTGAACAGAAATATTTTCCTCTCTCTCTACACATAAGCTCGGTACGGCATTGGACTGCCTAGTATTAACGTATCTCCTATAAGCTATACTTTATTTTGCCTAAGTTATAAGGGAGGGTTACAGAGACTCCAGTAACCGGTGCTTGTTCTTACGGTGTTTCTCCAGGTTTCTATCGCTCACTGCTAACGTTATGTCGCCATGAACACGACGCTAAACACCAAGCAAATTAATTAAAATTGTATCACTGAGAAGACAATCAGACCCAAATGCTGTTTAGGGACTAATTTGAATACCCCTGTTCCCCCTTCCCATCTCGATCTATAATAACACACTCGTTTTAACACGGTCTGGGAACAAGCGCAACCCGTGACAATGTTCTATATGCAACACAGAGATAATAGACTTAAGTACTGCACGACTTAATTAAACGATTGCCCTCGGCGTTTTCATTTCTACATACAATATGCTCCAAATATTTAGAATAAAACATGTGTAATTCAACAGAACTTCAAAGATTTTATTCCGCTTAATTATCGCAATCAAGCATTTAACCATGCAGAAGCAATATAGAGTTATAAAATACTTATAAATATGCAAACTCACCTGAAATGCTAAGGTTGCTGGCACAACTTTGAAGGCAAACTGATCAATCTTAATCACAGTACTTCAATGGCTTCACAAATTTCACCCAGTATATATGAGTAGGCCTATAAGTACGAAATATTTTATCAAATGACCCGGATTCTCTTACCGATCCTCGTCAATTTTTGAATCGTTTTGCACTCATTGATATATATATTATTTCATTTATTCAAAATTGTTTATACTTTGATTATTAAAAGTACTGTGGTATTATGAGGTGCGCAATTATTGCAATCGGGTTTTTCCTAAAACTCAATCCATCAGTAGTTCTTAACAGGACGGAGGTTGACCTCGCAATTCGACCATGTCATAATTACATTATTATTAAAGCTACAGCAGTTTAATATATATTAGGCCTGTGTAGGCCTACATAACTGTAATAAGGCCAATCCTATACAGACCAGTAATAATATATATGACACATGCACCCGATGACTTCCAAAAATTCGCTAAAACACAATACCACTATAAAAGTAGACTGTATATTTAAAAACACAAGGATTGCTTTATTCCAGTGTATGTTCTTCTTAACGTCCCCTCTGAATACAACACCATCGATCCGTGATATTTCTTTTTCGCGGATCTAGTTGCAGACTGTCCGTACAGGCGTTTGGGCAATGCCCGGTGGGGCGGTTTCATTTAGCTTCTCTTTTTTTTCAGATAGCCCTAACAACATATTAATGAACAATGCGATGACCTGATAGGTGACGAATGCCCGGTCTGCTTCTGTATGGATCAATACTAGTTCTGCAATAGAATTGAATTGAACATTGAATTCGAAAGATCAATGGGGATTTTTTTTTATAAAGACAAGCTGGGCAATAAACAGTGACTTACCGTTAAATATGTATATACCATGAACAGAAATCCAAATGAGTGAACAGCATACCTAGGCCTATCTTATTTAGAGCTAAATCAATAAAGACACTCATTGAGTGGAGCAAAACATTGCACAATGATGAAACATATTTATTATTTCCCTTTTACACTAAGTTATTTTAGACACCTGATGTCACAGAAATTCCTGTTCACATATTCACTTTCATTTTCAGATTCCAGGAATTGAGTACATGTAAGAACATCCAACGGCAAACTGATTTGATTTGATTATTCATTCACCCAACAAACTTCATTACAAACAAAATAAGAAGAATTTACAACATCACGACAAAATGCAGGATTTTAAAAAAAATCAAGATATGCTGACTATACCCTCTACGGCCTCTAGTCATCACTCGTGTGGGTCTCACCAATAAACCTAATAAAGAAAGCAGTGATTTAAAGTGGAGATTTGCAGGGTGTCAGAAAGTCCACAACTGATGAAATTTAGAGACCAGAAAGTCGTGTCCTCGAATGGCATGTCTTTGGATTGGAATATTGCTTGTATAATTAAGATTTACCCTCAAAATGAAGGCCTATGTGAATTTCATATCGTGCAGGCCTACACGTTCAAATACTATTCAACATCAGTTATTTGTAGCCTATACATGTAGGCCTATTTGGATCTAAAATTCGGTGCAAAATTGTCAGTTTATAAAGGCAAGAACATGGTCTTCTGTAATGTGCTATATCAATGTTGATAAATCCGATCTTGTCTGAATAACGAATCACCACAGGAGGTTTTCGCCAGTTGTGTGCCATATATGCCTATTACGCAATGTTAAAGCATGGAGTTGCATCTATATATACATCCATGATTAAAGTGTACGGGGCTATATTTGAGTTTATTTCACCTTAAATAACTTCAATTTATGCCTTGTTCAAATAAGATTCAAATACAAATAGTGAAGAGTGGGTGAATTAGCGAAACTGCAAATAACGTAAATACACCCGCGTACGCAATTGAAAGCGAAAGTACTTGACACTCCATTATTTTCGGAAAATTTGCATCAGCTCGTACGTTGCTTCAAAGCGCCACCTGGCGGGATGCTGCGACGTGAGAATTTTGACATTTAATCAGGAAGGTTTTTAACGTTGAGTTTTTAGCGTGGCCTTCCGAATATAATTTTTTTTTTAACAAACTCTTATTCAAGATCATGCCCCGTTAAGATGTTTATAGGAAAGTGTGAATTTCTCGCATTTGTGGAGGCTGAATGATATCGATGCAACAACAACATAATGGTAAATCGGCTAGTCATCTTTCAAGGGTTGTTCTCCGCACATCTGCCATGGTAAACCAACATGTAAGTCGCTGTTTCATCCTGGAAATGAAAAAAACTCTAATTAAATAATTAATTGTTATTTTTGAATGTTTTTATTTTGTTTTTAATTAATTTTCTGAGTTTGGATCAGCAAACTGGGCCTAGTAACTATAGTGCTGTAGGCTAGCCCATTAAACAGGCTCTGGTAGGCTATATAGCTACAGAACTGTGCCATGTTAAAACATTGTAATTCCTGCATCGTGCAGGGCGATGTGGAGCACGCATTTGGAACTTAAGTATCCAATACTTAATATCCATTTCTCCAATTCTTCGTGTAATTAAAGTAACTGAAGTTTCAAAAGCTCTGCGGTAGTAATTTCAAAACCAAATAAGAGTTATTGAGGGAGATTTTCTAATTTAGCTGCCATCTTGTTACTCTCGTTGACAAATAGAAGTACATTTTAAATGTTGCTAATGTATGAGGTGGACATTTTTTATACATAAAATATCTCAGATCAATTTTGACATGTACAGAATTGAAAATCAGTTAATTGGACAAGTTAAAACCAGTATGTGCCAAAATTACACATTTTTGTTTTGTGTATATGTATGTGGATTATGTAGTAGACTATTATTGGTACAAAACTCTGCATCTAGGCCTGGTAATACTATGCAACAACTTCAACAAGGTCCTGCTCCGAAAAAAATGTCTAAACTCTGATCGAAGCAATCCTCACTAATTCTGAAAGAATGACCGTTTAAATGAAGATTAGAAAAATGCTACTATACAATGTACAATGCATGTGCGAGTACTTAAGTAAAGCATTCCTACGCCATTCAAAAAAGATGTTGAAAACCTGAAATAAAGGTGTCTAAACAGGTACTAAATCATACCACACAAATCTTATTCTGTCTCCATTCAAAGAAAACGTCACATTTAATTGCCGACAGTCCAACTTTTTCTCTACTGTGCTTGCTTCGATTCAAATGTCATGGAACAGTGTGGGAGCCAGTCTACCTAATCAAGACAAATGTGGGCATGCATGGTATAGTAACTGTTTAGAAATCTTTATTTCAGCTGTTGCACTTGCACAATTTTGGGAGTACGACTTTGACCAGACCTATTTTCATTTGTTCTGGGCTTCACTGTGCTTTATGGTGATACAGGGGTGTCAGTAAATGAATGCGTTCTGTGTTGAATTGAACTGTATCTAGAATCTATGTAAAACTTATATTTTTTTAAAGGAAAGTCTTGTGAAAGCGATGCTGCTTTGATGAGAATCTGTTGTTTAATAGGGGAGAATGTGGAACCAGCTGTCTTCTTCTATTAGTCTTCTTTTGGTAAGGAAAAACTTTAGCTCTTGTGTTTTAGCGTTTGATTATAAACCCTAGGTGGCAGTTGGCTATTGGATATTCTAGTGTTAGCAAGGGGGGGTTTATTTCAAAGGGTGGGCTAGCTGGCTGAAATATGTCTTTGTTTATTGTTAATTGTTTATTTTCCGATGTTAGATCAACAGGACTATAAGTCCCAATGAGGTACCGGCAGAACTGGTCCATTAGATGTCACTGTAGTGAAGTAGGACCTATTAGCCGCTTCTTGCCTGTCTGGGCAGTACCGGGGTACTGTTATACGTGTACGTGAAAAGCAAGTATTTGAATGTATTGACAGCAGAGTTCGGCGTGAATGCATAGGTGTCCCACTTCACTCGCGCACCATCTAGCGGACTGCTGGTACCCCATTGCAGATCATTGGCCAGCTTTATTGTGGGAAAAAAACTGTGTTGAACCCAGAAAACCCACAGCCTTCCACTGGTAGCTGGCAGACCTACCCACATACAGTCCGAGTGCTTGAACTCGCGGACTCAGGGGTGAAGGGGATCTGTGGATCACGAGCGTACACTATAGAAGTGTGCGCTATTGACCACTCCGCCACAAGAAGACTGGTTTCCTCCACCGTTGACACAAAATGGGCAGTTAGGGCCATGAAAGAGCCAAGTAAGCTGCATTGTAAAGGCCTGTGCTTTTTGGCAATACTGTCATTTGTTAGCCAGAAATCAAAAAGAGGTTGCTCAAATCGCTATTTTCACAGAAACAAGGTGTCTCGTTTGATATTTTGCCTATCTTTCCCATGTTAATTGTGATTGAAATAGGGTGTCTCAAATGTCTTCTTGGGTGTCTCAAAGACACTGAGACACCCCTCTGACTAACAATTTGGCAGTACAGGGCCTTCCCCTGGTGTCCTATTAAAGTAAACTCATTTTAAGGTAGACCAATTTATAGGTTTCCAAACTTTACAAAGTAATTAGTGGCAAACATCATGACAATAAAAGACCTTTGTAAACCACTGACCAGCTAACAAAAAACAAACACATAACTAACAGAGGTAGACAATAGGAAAAATTGGTACCAAAGACCCAGTTTTTGGCTTATCTTGGAAATCAGTAGGCCTATAACATAGGCAGCTGTACATGTCTACACATGCATTCTATTTTTTACATTGCTTTTAATATATTTATGTGCGCAGATTGGTGTTGTAACAAGTCTACACAAACCTGTAGATAATGGAGGTGTATGCCCGCCAGATGAAGCTAGAAGGGGAACTAACTCTGTCACTGGAGATCCCATCTGCTGTAAACCATGGAATTATACCTGCCCTCTCAGTAAGCCTTTTCATTTTCTCAATGTAACTTGTCGGTGGTTGGCAGGACGCCGCAGGAGCTTCCTGTGCCCTGGTACTTTGAGCTATAACGAATCAGAAAGACGATTTTCTTGTGATACATTTTTTGTGGCTGTATATTCAATTGAATTTCTATAAAGCGAAAAACGAGTATTCAATCAAGAACAATAAGGGCTAATATTTTTTTCATAAGCATATGATATAAAACATATATTTCTTATTATTTGTAAAACACCTAACAAAGAAAACTGCAGGTGGTTGGTGCCCTGGTGTGCGCTTCCTGTGCCATAATGCTCTATAAGTGAAAGGGGCATCAAGAAGCTGTTGTGGTGCCATCCTTGGTGTCTGCCATTATCTTTACAGTGTCATCTTAGTTTGTTTACCATCAATGTTCAGGGTAGTTTTCTTTACCTATTCGTGCAGGCAGACTGCGATATCAGTGAAGTAACCTTGAATACTGCTTAAAATGACCATCAAATAACTTAAAAAAGTCTTCACACCTGTGGACATGTGTTATAGAGGACCTGAATGTTCTTAGTTACACTGTAAATATTCATAATAGAGAATAAACAAAAATCTGAACAAAAAAGCACTAATAATATTCAATATATTCAGATATATGTTGTTGAACTTATGATGGGATAGTTAAAGGACAAGTCCAGCCAATTTTGACAAAAACTTATTAGTTTCCAAGTGTATTTGGAAAGACAACTGACCGTGTCACACTAAGAACCGAGTAAGCATAACCGTTAATTATTTAATTTTAAACTTGGAAATAAAAGTCTATTTCATTTATATAGCTTCTAATAACAACAGCAACAAAACTTGAAAACGGTCTTAGCAACTAGACCCGAACCTCGCTTATCAGTATACACCAAGGTTGAAAATTCATCATAGTTATGGGGTTTTTCTTTTTTGTTCTAAATGCCGATTAAACAACTTCGGTTCCGATAAGATTATTTTTTCTGTGCAGATTATTTCTATGAGTTCTGTCGAGTGTCGGGTAAGTGGGATGGGTGCAGGAAGTGTGCCCAAGGGTTTGTCCAGCCGTTCCCATCTTCTGCAGACTCTCCCATTCAGTGTTACAGAAACACTCTACACTGCGATCAAGGTAAGATTCTTGCAACAACAACAAAGGGGAAGTAATCCAAGTAGAACAGGAAGAGTCAGGTTCCAAGAGAGTCAAATGAAGCAGACATATGTATGGTGGACTGTCCATACCACCTTGTTTGTGTCTCCTTTAAACACTTTGTTCACTTATTTGATTGCTGTTTCACGTAGTACTCAAGGGTATTTCTTTGCCGTGCTGGTATGGTTTAAAACCAAGAATTTACCGAATTAAACCACCAAACCGGCCCAAAGGCAGTGAACACTTTTGTTCCTCTTTGACTAAAGAGCTCGTCAAAATCTTGCTGAAAAGACTGGAATCTATGCTTTCATGTATGGCAATAAGCTTGAATGTTTTGTAACTGTTTCTTCAGTGATTTGTTGTGCAGTTATCTGATGTTGTGTTGTTGTTGTAAGTGTCTGAGGGTGGGTGCCTTTGCTCAAGCAAGTGATATGTATACATACTGTACCCTATCAAGACTTATCCTATTCTCCAGTGGAGTTTAAATTCACTTTAATCTGTTTTCAGACAAGATAGCCCTGAACACGACTGCTATGAGATGTATGTGTGACCTAGCACACAATTACTACCCCATGTCTCTTAAACAAGCATGTGACTACAGACCCTGTCCTACAGGGCAACAACTCTTAATGAATGGTAAGCTCAGCAAACTTTAACAAATACATATATATATATTTTTGTGGTAAGTTTAGAAAATGAAAATGAAAAGATTTTTTACAAGATTTGATGTTTATTCAAAAATTAAAACAGTCACGTTAAACTAAAAATTATTCATTGGGTACAAACAGAAGCCTATTAACTAGAAGTATGCAACTCCCATATAGACGGGCTTACCAGCACTGTATACCAAGCTCTGTGTTATTACACATGATGTGACGTAGCACACAAGAAAATTCAGAAGAGCGCAACTTTTAAAATGATGCACGATGGGAAATTTCTAGTTTTGAGGGACGTCACCTCTCAAAAGCTGAACTGTAAAACTCCTCTACAATCACACTAATATAATTTGCATTTATTTGTCAACTAACTCTTTTACAAAATTTATTTTTTGTATAATATATATTATTAGAATGTATGTATATTTCTGATAAAAATAAATAGAATAATGCAAAAGTAGAGGTGAAAATTATTTGGTAATCGCACTTCTTTGACAGATGATGGTTTTGATTTCCCCGGGCATGTCAGTTTTCAAACAACTTTCGAGTCTCAAATAATTCCCAGAATTTGCCGCCTCTAAAAACATAAGAGGCTGTAATGTGACGTCACTGTTTCTTGTTGGGCTACAATGCCGTGGACATTACTATATGGGAGTTGCATACTTCTAGTTAATAGGCTTCTGGTACAAAGCTTGTATGGACCAGGAGAAATATAGCAGTTATTTGATTTTAACGTAAGGAGGGCTGGCCATATTTGCTCGGAATGACTTTGATCCAGCTGCGGTGAATGACCTTGTTTGTAATGAGCCAACATTTTGAACCTTGTAAGGAGTGTGGCTAACACGGTTGACTAGGAGTGACGTCAGTACATCAAACTGTGTCTGAGCTGTGACAGCAGACTGACACATTTCCAATTAAAAATTATGAAAGAAAATTCAGTTTTTAGTTTTTTAGTTATTATAAAACTCTCCTTCGACCTACTGTGACAAGTTTGAATTTGGAATTGGAAAGCCTCTAACTTGTACTTCTTGACAAAAATATAAATTTTTCATGAGATTCTGTGATAGTGCAAAATTCAGAACTTTTTAGTGCGTATGTTACTTTAAGTAAAGCTAAAAAAAAAACTTAATGAAACTTAATTAAGGACGTGAAACATTTTTTTGGTGACAAAAGAAAATTGTGAACATCTGTAATAATCTGTAATAATATTATTGTAGGAACTTGTGTGTCCTGTCCTCTGGGTACCTATAAAAACTGGACAGGATCTGGAACATGTCGACCATGGACTAAGTAAGTAGATTTTCATTCTGTTTAATGGAAAGTTATATGTTGAAAACAAAAAACCCACAGAATATGCAATTCCAAAACAGACAACCTGAATACAAAGAAATCCAAGTGTTATGAGCAGTCAAAGTACATGTCTGCCTTCAAAACTGTGCTAAGCTGTTTATACTGGTGTTATATATATTCACTTCAAATGACTAGTTTTGTTATCAGTGGTGAAAAGACATTAATTTAGACTAATATTGACAAATGGGAAATATTTTTTGTCCTGAAACGCAGATGCGTGATTTCAAATGTGGCGTGCTCATCCCAAAAGTGACCATTCTGTTTGTCTTCAATAACCGTTATTTTCCGGATATATCTGCATTGTAAATTAGCAGGGGGTTTGACGGAGCTCTAGGAGCACATGGGCACATCAGAAAGTTAATGGTTTTGGTGTCCTGTTTTTCATCCAGTAAATTTCCTTTGTCTTGGAAGTTGCCTGTTTCTGATATATGGCCTTTTTTCTTTGCTCATGGAGCATGGGTGGTCAGGTGGGAGCCTCCTGTGCCCTGGTGCTCTCTGAGCAAAGGGGTTGGGTGGGAGCCTCCTGTGCCCTGGTGCTCTCTGGGCTAAGGGGTTGGGTGGGAGCCTCCTGTGCCCTGGGTGCTCTCTGAGCTAAGAAGCTTCAGGAAGCTGACATGTTGTGGGGTCCTGTATTGTGTCCTGTAAATGTCCTGTGGTGTATTCTGTGTTGCCAGCATGGTTAAAGTAGAGTCAAGTTACGACTCCAACAAAAGATACACATGGATGCATGGTGATTCAATATTTCGGTTTATTTTAAAACCATTATCAAGAATAATGAAATCACTAAACAGAAGATGTATATTACCATAAAGATGTTTGTAACTATATCTACATATATATCGCAGTTACATAATTGATAATTAAAATAAACTGAAATATTGAATCCCCATGCATCCATGTGTATCTTTTGTTTGGAGTCGTAACTTTACTCTACTTTGTTAAACTCATCAGTGGAAATAATGGTTAAGAGTGGTTTCTTTTACTGACTTGGCTGGCCCACCATCATGAGTGAACAAACCTTTAGTACGGCGTAAAACACCAATCAAACAAAACAAACAAACGGCCCATTGAGATTGCCAGCCATCTTATATGTGAAATATTAATTAATTCTAAACTGTTTTGTATAACTGCTCCATGCTATTAGTATTGAATTGCCTGGTGGCTTGTTAGTGTTTGTTACCAGTGTCATCTTGGGGAGGCCTCTTCACCAGTTGAACTTACATATTATAGCAAAATAAAAAAATTAAAATTAATGATGTCAAATATAAAATTAAAAAAACTTAAAGTCAGGACATGTCATATACAACCTAACTCATGATGCTTATTGATTAGACTTACAGACTTGAGCTGTCATTTTTCGTTGCTGACCTAAATTCTGCCTCCCACAATTTTCTAATTAATGCAGAAAAAAGGTTATTAAGTTATATATATAATGCTTTCACTGAATGCTAGTGTGGGTATTGGGTCAAACCACAAAGCTGATGAAAGTGAGGTTTTGCTCCTAATTCTGGCCATTATAATCATAAAAAAAAATTATTTTTAGAAGAATACTTCCTAAGATTAGAGAAATAAAACCAGTTGGGATGACCTTTCTACGCCGGGCTAGACATGTTTTAACTTAACGTGTTTCAATTTCAGTTGTGCAGAGTTTAAGATGTTGCAGTCTAAGCCTGGTTCCCATAAAGAGGATAGAACCTGCGAAGTGCGACATGTAACAGAAGCTCCAACCATCAACGCAACGCAACCAGTGACAGTTAAAATTAATGACACAGGTATCTATCTAAAGTTCTGCTAACTTGAATACTCGATTGGGGGAGCCTCCTTTGTTCTGGGGCTACGCCCATCTCTTCTGGCTTAAGGATGTACATTATCTGTTTGTCCTAAAGATGTCCTGTGACATCGTTTGTTTCTTTGCAAGGGTGGTTTTCCTTCCCCATTAGTCTGCCATGACATCTTATAAGCGAAATAACTTTGAGTACAGTATAAAAAACGCAAACAAATGAGAGAAGTGAAAACATTTGGAACTCGATATATTTTTTTCAGTTGAATTTCCTCACCTTGACGTGGACTAAAGTACATGGCAGATTCTGCGATCTTATCTATCAGAATCAGAGTTAGAATTGTTGCTGGAATCTGGAAAATTTTTCCCTTGGTATTGGTTTACTGTTGTGTGTGGTTTCCTAAAAATAGTTTTTTCTTTTTTTCATAGCTACTGATGTGAAAGTAAGACATGGAGGTAGCAATGAGTTTGGAATAATTGGGTGAGTACCATAGTTGGAACATTGGTGTATTAATCTCTTAGTGACATATCACAGAGTTAACTGCAGTCTGAGTCTCATATCAGGATCGTCAAGGACAAAAATGTTATTCTGCTTGTGGATGGGTTCCACAACAGAACATGTACACTGCCATTGCCTGATCCAGGGGAAAAGTTTGGGTACCCGTCATGGGACCAATAACCTGCCTTGGCCCGGGGGGCTGTATCCTAGGGGAGGGAGAGGTGTTATAAAAATACCATTGGATATATCAAGCAACTGTTATAATCATTTCATGCTTTTGTATTTTAATTGAACACATTCTTTGAACACTGTTGAAAACTCTTTTTTTTTTGTCACGGTCATTAAAACATTTTTTTTACCCTGAGTTTGTGCGCCCAAACCCCATAAACATGTTCAAAATCGGCCTGGATCAGGCCCTGACCGCAGCATAATGCTGTTTGACCGGTATGAGGCCACACTATAAAGAAATGACACTTGTTTTTTATGGTTTCAAAATCCATGGGTACCAGCTTTTTGCGAAAAAATGTGCTTTACAGATATGTAACAATAAATACCCTGAACAACGACTTCCCAGGCTTGTTTCCCAAATTCAACTGCGAATCGAAGCTAAGTCAGATCCAACTTGACTTACTCTGCTGTACCCGATCAACTGTGTCAATATTTAATCTTCTATAGATTTATGCTCTTGTATTGAATTTATTGTAAATGGAAAATGTACTGCTTTCTCTACAGGGCATTTATAGTAGGTGGGACTATATTGATAGGAATGTTGGTTTTAGCTTTTCTACTCCGGAAGAGAGCTTGCCCAAGAAGTGAGTAGTTGTCTCCCTTTGATTTATTAATTTTCAAAATATAGTTACCTGCATCCAATAATATTGGTTAGGAATTGGTCATGCAATAACTTTTGTGGTAATTTTGTCCTATTTGTATACGACCGTAACAGGATGTACAGTGTAGTATGGTATGGTACAGTCTGCATCCGTCCATCCGTTAGCTTTTCTGGTCATCACTGTAGAGCTTTCATTTTCCATGCGATTTTGAGGAGACGTTACACAAAAATAAAACACATAACATCCCTCTAACAAATGCAAGTTTCACTCAGTTAGGTCAAAGGTTAAGTTAGCCATAAGGCCATTCATAATATTACCTGTGTTTGCCGTAACCTGACCGACCCTTAAATTTTCCGAGTAAAAAAAAAAGATATACATCAGCTTTTCTTTTTTTTTTTTTTTTTTTCATATGTGAAAATAAAATCTAAAATTGTTCAATGTG
>JAVFBZ010001412.1:0-12595 GCA_032466195.1 Katharina tunicata
TTTGATAAGATAAGGTCATCATATGCTGATGGAATGTAAAAGCCTACATCTCTATTTAGATCAGGTTTGAAGCGTCTATACTTGACGAACAAGGTAAAGGAAGATACGAAATTTATAAGATTGCCCCAAAAGGACAGCTCAAAAGGGCACCTCAAAAGGGCAACATTGGCAACATTTAGGAATCTGCCTAATACTCCTTCCTGTGTCGTAATACAAACCACGGGGTAAGTATTGCCCACATCACGGGGTGTATTTATTAGAGATAAAACAATATATTAAAACATTACAAATATTCCACGGAGTTTAAGCAAAGATAGCTGTGGCAACGTTCATAAATATGTCGTAAATATACGGTTCACATCTCATTCGCGGCTGATTTTCTAATCGTTTGCGAATAAGTTTTGAATCCACCGTAAATCGGCTACAACTACGTAACTGTCTTTACCGACGTTGTTTAAAACCCCATGTGTAAAAGCCTAACTAGATGTAGTTTTATGAGAATACCATTTAAGTAGTTTTGTCCTTGCATTCCATTTTTTATAGCATCTTATTATACCACCTTTCCTGAAAATAATTTGTGGGTTTAGACTTGTCAATATTGACGGTTATATTCCAGTTTTCACAATATTTGTGCAAAACATCGTTAGTTTCGGGTTCATTTTTTATTAGACGATAATAACACCACATCAGCAGACAGAACACCCGGCTAGAGAACAGACAACCTTGCCTCAGTCCCAGGCGGCAGTCGAACACTTCCTGCAAATCTAAACCGTTACGACAATGTCACCATTGTCCTTTAAGCAATTTAGTAGCCTTTAACTCAATCCGATCTTACATAACACATATAGTTTGTAACGTGTTTCTTCCGATCAAACGCGACTTATATTTGGCTGGAGTTAATATCTACAGCGGCGCATGTATTCACCAACTTTCACAATCGTTCCATGACATTTTTAATTAAGTAAGTCCCCTGTTGACGTTGTAACTGAAAACATTCACCCGCGTTTATAGCTTTTTTTTAATGCAAAGTTCCATTTTATGCCATTGTCAACAAGACCAATTGCCTTAGATTTCTTGATTTTATTATACGTGCAATATACTTTACTGTTTTTAGATCCGTTTTAGACAAAACAAGATATGTTTTAATTAACAGACATATCTTGTTAATAACAGATAGATAACAGCCGACTCCAATCTAGTTTAAACTACAAATTTCAACAAATATGTTATCAATTAATAAGACAGTAAACCATAGTAAATTAAGCTGGCTTTAGTATGAATAAAATGTTTATGAGACCAATCTATTGTCGGATTTATATCAGCCATTTAAGATATACAAATCTAGACAGTTCCTAGACTACCAAGATATTTTGTCTGGTAATATTCGGGGACTATTGGATAAGAATAAATAGAACAACTCGCCGCTTGCATAATAATGGGGTCCATAGTATACGGTTATATTATATGTCAGTGCTCTGCAATCCCAACATTTAAAACCAATTCAAGGTAAAGTAGGAATAATATCATTTAAAATAGTTTCAAATATAGCTATACAATTGCTACTTTATTTGCCTTTGTTGAAACTTGTGGGAGAAATATATAAATACGGCCAAAGTGACAGTCTAGCCGAGTCGAATAAGGTAATGATGCGCCAAAGCGAAGATGTTATAAATGTTTTTTTATGCACCCCGCCAAGGGTGCCAGAAATGTTTATCGGCTATTTGGAAGCGTTGGTCCTAAATGTAGATCCTAGTATATTTCAAGCATTGTTTTGTATTTTTCAAGACAAATTTACGACATCACCTGCTTAATGAGAACATAAAATACAATACTATTACTTAAAGAACATCTAGTCCAGGCGAAAATTATTAGATGTATCCGCTCTTAAAAATAACGAAATTGTTGCATTTTGTTGTTATTGTGTCCCAGTGAATTGCAATCGTATGAATTTATGGCTAAGGTTAACATTTGTTTTATCAATGCCGTAATATTTGCCTATCTAGGAGTACTTATTATACACTGAGAAATATAAGACAGCCATACTTCACACATATAAATAAACAATAAATGCATGTGGCTTCTCTGTAATAAGGATAATTAACGTTAATGTTTTTTCTTAAATCGCCGACTTCTTCTTATCAGCATGCCACATTCAATATTCAAACAGTGCAAGGGATTCCATATACCCTCGTTGTCTTCGATCGTCTTTCTTGGGTGTCCCCCGTCTCGGGTGGTCTAACACTATACTTTTATTGAGTGTAAATTCACGTGTAAATTCTAGACAAAAAAAAATATGGCTCTGGAAATTAAAATTTAACCCAGTGTCACTTGTGTTTACACAACGTTTGATGAATTCCTTATAGTTTTTGTTTTTGCAAAATGCGTTTCCAAATAAGAACGGTCCGACCCGTTTTTTTGAATATATTTCTTCGATTGAACAATTGACTACTGAATTAGCAGTTTTTCGTTTTAGATATATTTCCTGGGGTAACACTTGTTAACGGTGCCTAATATAATACCTGACACGTATATGCATTATACCATTTTATTTAAATATCGTTAACGATCAATACAGGCTCGAACAATGAATACAAGTATATGTATGAATCTAGAAGTAATGATTAGCTACAGAAAATTGGTTAACACATCGGACTAACTTTCCCGAAAACTACCTATTATTTTCTGGACTGTTCTTTGGGTCATTATACAGAGTGGTCTAGTCTGCGGTAACCTAGCATTACCATGTTCAAAATCCTTGTTTATGTGATACTTCAGATTTAGTATTGACTTATGCTTTATGCATGTATACCTACTCTGACAGAGATTTTAAGATTCAGAAATACAGTTATATATTCGGCTATCGCTATAATCTGGCTAGAGCAGATAGATACAGAAGCTGTAATTGGCGGAAAAAAAACGTTTACAGAAACAAACTGGTTATGCACCACCAATCACTGACCCCGAGATTACTGCCAGTATTGCCAAACTAAGTACAGAATTTAAACAGGTTTTTAATACTAAAAAACAACCTAATCTCACCAATGCAGAAAGACAGTCTATCTCTAAGCTTCTTGAAAATCGAGATATCGTTATTAAACCAGCTGACAAAGGGTCTGCTACGGTTATAATGGCCAGACAGGATGACATAAACGAGACAGAACGCCAGTTGAGTAACCCTCACCATTATAAAATACTAGATAATCTTATTTGGCCGGAAAACATGATAAATTTCAACGAAATAATCCTGTCTTTAGAGGATCATAACTTCCTCACTACTAGGCACGGTGATTATCTACTAGCGGGACGGGAATCCAAAAATAGACAATTTTACATTCTTCCGAAAATCCATAAACGACAAATGGCCTCAACCGTCGATGCCCCAAGGTATTATTACATCAGACTGTGGTTCTGAATCTTACCACATTTCAGAACTTATTGATTACCATCTCAAACCAATAGCCAACAGGCACCCCAGTTTTTCAAAAATACTGAGGACTTTCTGAATAAGTTATCTGAAGTTAAGGTTCATAAAGACGTCATATTAGTGACCCTTGGCGTAGAGTCTATGTACACCAATATAGATATTGAGGCTGGTCTTCAGTCTGTTAAAAATGCTTTCCATAGGTATCCCGATTCACACCGTCCCTCTACTGAGGTCCTAAAACTGTTGGAACTTAGTTTGAAATGTAATGATTTTGAATTCAATGGTCGAATATACCAGCAAATAAAAAGTTGTGCTATGGGCAACAGATTCAGTCCCAATTTCGCCTCTATTTTTATGACAGAGTGGGAACATGAAGCCTTTGGAAAGTGTGGTAAACAACCCCTGTTGTACCTTAGATATTTGGATGATATATTTATCCTTTGGCAGCATTCTAGAAATGATCTAAATCTCTGTATCTCTACTTTAAACCAACATGATCCAAATATTCAACTTCAAGCTACTATCAGCCAATCTAGTGTAGATTTTGTGGATGTTACAGTCTACAACGGTGTCAATCTCGCTGTAACAGGGATTTTGGAATATACGGTATTCTTTAAACCTACGGATACCCATCAACTAATCAATGCTAATTCTTTCAATCCGTCACATACCTTTAAGGGAATTATTAAATCCCAAATAATAAGGTTTCGTAGGAATAGTAGCACCCTCGCTTCCCTCGACGAGGCCTGTTCTGTTCTCTTCAAGGCAATGACTCCCATAGGACATTCTACGCGACTCCTTCGCAAGATTAAATCTGAAACCCTCAGAAATCTGAACAGTTATAATGTAGACCAACCTACAGAATCAGTACCTGTACGAAAACATCAGAATCGCCCTGTAATATTGTCAGGCGGGTCTTCAAAATGTATGAAGGCGAGATGTAAGCTAGACAATTACATACCAGAGAGGGCTTTCTTCGTCGGGGAACAAACTAAAAATGTCTATGTTTTTGAACTGTGATTCGGAAAATGTGGTTTATCTCATCACTTATAAAAAGTGTCTGAAGCAGAGAGAAACCAAAAATCCTCTTAGCCTCAGAGCCAACAATCATTTGAGTTTAATCAGATTACAGGTGATTACCTCCCCCAATAAGTAAACATGTCTCCCTTCCTGGCCATTCGGTCATAGATCATTTTGAAATCATGCCGATTGAAAAAACTCCCGTTGTTCCTTCTGAATAGGAAACCAAACGGAAACGCTTGGAGAGAGAAGCTCAATGGATAAAAACACTTCAAACTTTGCATCCATTGTGTTTCAAGCTTGAACCTGGTAAAGGCTCCAGGGTAGACATTATTCCTTTTGTATTACAATATGATCAGCCTTGCACCAGGTTTGCAATTCTCTTAATGCAGGAATGTCAAAACCTTGTACCTAAAATGATGAAGCCTCTTTCACAGAGACCAGTCATAGCGTACAAGAAGAACAAATCTCTCAAGGACCTCTTGGTTAAGACGAAACTCCCTCCTGTATCAGATAACCCTTAACTGCCCTCATCTTTAGTTGGTAGACTCAGGGGTTTACTACTAACTCTAAACAATACATTTTTCAGGTTGTGCTTATTATCGCCCATATCTAATATCTAGGGGGTTACATATTCGCCACACATTTATCTTCACATTTTACATGTAACATGTATTGTCTTTTCTCGAGATGCCCTTATAGGTTATCCAGAACAACTCGAGATTCAGATTTATTTAGAAACTTGTCTCTGAGAATTTATCTAGAAAATGAAATTATTTATCGGCTTTAATTGGTCGTGATTACTCGTGCCAGTGTGATTACTCGTTATAAAAATATATTGATATATATATATATCAGTTTCACATGATGTGTTGGTTATTCGAATACCCTACCTATGCTAGGATATAAATAATGCAGTAACATTTGAGAAATGCTTAATCCGAGAAAGCGAACTTGCCATTGGAAGAAGAGGATAATTTTACATTATGTTCAAAACAATTTGACAAGTTTCTATTTTATCTGCAATCGATTTCAATAGTCTATTATTTGATCCAACGACATGTATTAAACTAGAATAATTATTTCAGTGTGCAAGTGTTGTTTATGGTACAATCAACTAATTTACAGTTCTGTTGCTGCATGGTTAAACTTTAAAAATATCAAGATCTAAAACATTTAGGTGATGTTTACCTCTCTGAGATAGAAAATAAATAAGTATTGAATAGTGATCTTAGTCGGTTACTAAAATCGATAATGATACACACAATTACTTTGGCTATTATTGGATAACATGAAGAAAAAAAAAACATTCTAGTTGAATGTAATGAACGTGATCGAATATGGTTCAAGGGTTCTACTATTCTGCCTTTATGTGTCCATCGATATTGAGTGGTTGATAGACTTAAACTCTCAAGCTAACACTGTTAAATAGATATAGATATCCAGTATCAGTAGTTGGAGTAAACTGAACCAGGCCCTTGTGTTCGTTAGCACAAAAGGCCAAAACGGAAACACATGTTTAAGTGCAATTGAACTATCACTGTCAACGTTTCAATAACCATACATATAATCATGTTTACACTGAATACAAGAACGGCATGATACCATGAAAGTCATTTAAGTCGAAACAGTGTAAGTACTATGGGTGCTGACTAACCTGTAAGAAAATGTAGAGAAGGCACGAATGAGAAAGCAAAATATCATATGTATAAGGCGTGATGCTATGAACATTTTAAGTTGTGTAAGCTCCATTTTTAGATTAAACTGTTTTACATTGTATCCATAATATGAACATTCTGCAGTTTGTAAATTGTAGTAGTAATGAATTCCTTGGCCCATTGCTACGGTAATGTCCAAACATAATTCCAATCAATGTCAATTAAAGCGAGAAAGAGAGAAAAATAATACAAGAAATGATTGAGGCTATTTTGTTTAAATGTTCTAACAGTTATCAAAGACAAATAACAATACAAACAAGTCCGCACTGCGTGACATACCCCGTGGCCTGCAGCAAATACGAATCCTGTGGCTGCAGACACAAAAGTCGAGGTGTTGAGGCATGTGTTAATAATACCCGCCTCAAAACCTTGTCAGTTGTGCTGTCTGCATGTTTAAAGAAAAAACAAATCATGTGGCTGCAGGCTTTGAAGCATGTATTAGAAGCATGTATTATTAATACATGCTTCAAAGTCTTGGCATTTGTGCTGTGTGTATTTATAAACTCGCTTTATAAGAAAACCATGGTAAAATTGAAAATTACGGCTCCGTGATGACTTGCGTAGTACTACTATCAGGTATATTTTGCCCAATTTTCAGAACAATCCTTACATTTTTGACAGAGAAATAGCCCATTTAGTAAGTGTTACATCAACAACAACAACAAAAGCGCCAACAAGAGAGTGAGTTAGATCTAGACGCCGTTCACCACGGGGTAAAAACATGGTCTGTGTATTAACGAACTAACGATTTGTTTGTATAACCACAAAAGGTTATGAATTTCTAATGAGGTGTGTTATTGCAGAGTGCAATGACGAGAACTTCTTTACTCGTATATGGGGCCATTGTTAATGACTACAGACCATTCTCAGCGTGGACAATTTACTTTTAGGCTAATGCAACTTTGTTTCTGTTGCGCGTTTATACCTTCAACGTTACGTTAAATAACCACAGCAAACGCTTGCGGTTGTAAAATGTGTCTTGCTGTGCAAGACACAAAATTCTATTACAAAGGAAACTATCCAGTAATCAGTAACAACTGATCTAAGCTACATATAAGATTATGATTAGATGTAACATGTTATGCAATCAAGTAATATACATAACTAGCAACTTGACTTATAAAATATTTTGTAATGGGCTTTGTTTGCTGTTAAGGGATATAAGATATGCCTAAAGTTTATATTCTAGGCCAGACATTACTAATCGATGACAGAGACACACTATATCAATAATCAACCATTATAATGTAAATCCCTGTAGAGACGCACTTGTCAAAGTAGCTTTACTGTTATGGAAAGTGTACAAGGATGGAGTCTACCGTAAAATTTTCAGTAAACTTGTAGTAACATTGTAAAAATGGTAGCATGTCCAATATTACAATGAAGGTCTTCACGATGTTTCTTCTCAGTTTTCAACCAAAACACCGACAACACACAGCCTTCATAGTTCTGCCTTTCGGATGAGCAAATAATAAGTTCAGTTCGAAACACTTCTTCTGTTACAGCACAAATCAAATATCGGGAAGCAACTATATTTTTCTGGGTCTGTGAACAGACATTATACTAGTGTCCTCAAGAGTATTTAACTATATCATGAACACGACCAAATTTTATTCAAATATCGATGCATTCAACGCCCGAGTTCAATATCATGGGACACGATGTACACTTAATACCGACCACAACGCTCTCAGTGCCCATCGATAGGAAAATTAAGATCATTTTATGTGCAATATTGGCAAACCGCCCAACGCTGAATAAAACATGTACACTTCCCCTGTGAGATTCGTCTTTCATGCTTGTTTATTTTGATTACTACATGTTTGAACCCATTTGATAGAAAACGCTTTAATAATGCTTCACTGTAAACGGAATAGGTTCGAATCCTCCTGTGGACCTTAGTTGTATAAGGTAAGTTTTCCAGTGGCTGGGGAGTTCGCTGTTCGTTTTTTTACGAGGTTTCTATCCGGTTTGCCATTAAACATTTGGAAATAAAATTCGTCATGTAAGTTGAGTAATACGTTTAACACTAATCAATTAAATCAATACATAAACCTTAACTAAAGCTATTACCTGGGACACTTTTATGCGATAACAACCAACATCCCAATAAACGATCCCTCTAAATGAAACAGGGCTAAACATTCCCAGTGGAAATCAACCGTAGGTAGGATATGTCTGGCTGTATTATAACACTCCTTTCATTGTGTTTTTACCTCGTGGCCACGATATACGTTATGGATTAAATGGTTCTACATGTTGTTGGAAGGGGCGGAAGGTTCTGAACTCGTTTATACTCTTGTAGAGTTAAAGACACATAATAACCGTTCAGCGCCTTTTTTTTTAAACACGTACATGTGTTTTAATACATTATATGCATCATTGCATTCCAATCATTAACAAATATGTTTCACAGGTGGAGACATGTTTAATTTTGTTGTAGTGACAACAGCCTGGTTCACAATAAAGCCAGTGTTTTAGTTTTTTGTCAGCACCGGGTTTATTTGCCTTGACATCCGAGGGTCAGTAGTTAGCATACAGCCCCATTTCACAAAATGGTATATCAGTCAAACACATTTAACGATACAGTGTCAGAGACGCATAATGTGTTGTTTACATTTTTCACTTTTTGGGTTCCACATAATGTGGTTGTCAATAAACTGGTTTTACTGACTTCTGAACTAAATAAATATTGTACAAATTTCCCACCCCACCCCGACACACACCTACCAACAGCCACCTACAGGGCAATGAATTTACTAGATATCCCTGAGTGAGTGAGCGACGTCACGTGCGTAATCCGTGCCAGACCTGGCTTGCAGTTGGCCATGATGTGGTCTGGTATTGCATAAGATTTTCCTCAGAGAGAAATAACAGGATCTTCTTTCCAGACTTATCTTATTGCAAAGCGTCCTATTTAAAAATACTATTGGCAGCAAAAATTCCAGAACGCAGAAGCTGCTCATGTAACCGATGTCAGAGCGCCGATCCCTGTTTTTGTAAACTCATGTTCTACAATGAAGTAATATTGCTTTATATCCACGTTAGTAGCTACCTCGATTCTTTGCACGAAACATAAAAAGAGTTGTAGTCTTCCTGTTTTACTATGTATCTAACAGCCTTCCGTGCCCTGGTGAACTCTGAGCTAAGGTGCACACGATACCGATGATTTGTGGTTTCCCCTTATTTATAATGATATGTAAATGTTTTGCACGTTGCTAGTGTTGTGCAGCGTATATTTGCCACTTTTTATACACATTTATATACTTATACCATTTCATCTTTGAAACTTTCCAAATTCTTATGATCGTGTTCGAAGTCAAAATTTACAATTGACAAATACGGCAATTAGACAATGCTACCTCCATAATCCCAGATATAACATAATTTAGATCAACAGTAAATAGTTAGATCAACTATGCCAGCTGGCAAACATGAATTCCACAAGCAATCTCAAACAGTTCCAGCCTTCATTATGTTATCTTCATTATGTCATGTTGGTGTCATTTTAAAACTGTTCAACTGTTTTACTGGCTACACATCCATGGTCCACATATGCTTAAGTAACACCCATGATGTAAAAGTTATTAGCATATTTTTTTCTTCATATTGTCGTGCTTGAAATACGTGTTTTTGTGGTACTGATTGAAAATATTAACCAATAAGTGCATACTTATGACAGAGCTAATTCTGGTCCAGAAGTCTAATACGCCTCACAATATGATGTTCAAATGTGTAGTTAAATTTAAAGAAAATTTGATGTGTTTCCTTTTAATTTTATAACGTATTACATTTGTGAAATGAAAGGGTTTTAATATAAATTCCTCAATAATCTCAGAAATCAGATTGATTTGAAAAAAATACTTAAGCAACATCCTGTTAAATCGGTCACACACACATCAACTACCCGAGATGCAAATAACGTCGATAGTTGCTGCTTTAATCCCGTAACAAATTAACGTATTTATTAATTAGAGCATAAGCTATCTAAGCTAAATGGATCAGGAAGGGGATTGTTGTGGTGTCCTGTTTTAGTCATATAAATGTGCTGCATTGTCTTCAGTGTTGTCCGCGTCGTTTATGGTGGTTTATATCACTCATTGGGCTTGTTGGGCGTACACGCTGTGATATGCGTAAAGAGCTAAATTGATACTAAAACAAACAACATCAATATTTTTTTATTTTATATTTCTCTAGTAGCATACGTCAGCATCACAAAACAAATGAGCAATGTATTTGGAGATCAAATTTTCTGACATTTCAATAAGCCTCGAGGTAACAAATGACCTAATAGTGTACAGGGAATTATTTTGCTGATTACTGTATACAGAACAGTATTTATAGGCCTGAGCTATTATTTATTATAGTAAAGTATGTCGTGCTGAATTGACCCCTATATAACCAATTTGCCTTGCATGTTATATGCTCAAGATTGTTTTACTTCGCTAACTGGATTAGGAATTGAAAAATACATTTTTCCGAACACCGTAGAGGCCCGCTTAACAACCTAAGTTTTGCACTAACCAATAAAAATACCTCAACGCGTTTGTGCCAGGATGCATGGGAAAAATGCCAATTCTCAAATGGTGTTTCTAAGAATCCATTAACACGTAGACACGGTCATCCAAGTAACAATATTCCAAACAACTAGTTCATAAACAATTACTTGCATTTGCCTTAATGCTAACGCACGACTCATGTGTCATGTGGGCAAAGGAATTAAGGAATGTGTTAGTCCAAAGCGGGGCACACACCTACTTTGTGTTATTCCACTATTAACTATTATTTCTACATAATATTTATACAAACCTCTTGTCCTATTGACAACATTTTAGGGGATAGAAACTCAGCCGACTTAAGCTCAGTTCTGTCAATTAAGCATAGACTGGTTCCCAATTTTGATCCATCCCACTTCCGGTTAAAGCTGGTTCCCTATTCTCATTAATACTTCAATTAATGGAATGATTGATTCATTAGCTTTTAATACCGTGCCCAACAGTGAATAGCACACAAGCGAAAACTGAAAATATGAACTGTTCTGTTTTGACGGAAAAATTACTGTCCGACGCTGATATTACCAAAACACAGCATATAATCAATTATCGATATTAATCCCAATAATCGTTCAGATAAAAGCCACGTCGGCACTTTTTGTTTCTTTTGTCTTAACTATGCAGATGACAAGAATACCCTGTTGCTTTACATTAACGACAATTAAAGATTTGTTAATAGTTACTATGTACATTTCTAAAATTTAACTATTCACAGCTATTGATATACTTTGAATTGAATTGAAACTTTATTTGCTTAAGCACATATTAATGCTTCTCGCATTTTGGTTACATATGTATGCAATAGTTATCTATTGACGATCAAAACTAAATGAAAATAAATGTTACCGTACCTTTATGTTACACGACATGAAAGAACGTGTTATACGATATTTTTTTAAATAAATATAACTGAACAGTTAGTATGTCCATGCAAAAATGATTTTTGTATCAGCAGATTATGAAGGCCTCTAAGCCTTTCACGCTTCCAGGTTCTGGTCAGTTCTGATCGTAAAGTGTTTGTATAATATAACCGTCCACCCATCATCATGATCAGATCTAACAATTTATGGTAACGACAGTCTAACTGATGCAGTTTAAACACTAGTTTGGTTTTGTTGTCGGCTGTAATGAAATGACTGGTTTGTTGTATTATGTGTTGTGGGTTTCTTTAAAATGTTAGACCGGAATGACTAAGCTGGTTTGTTGTCGATTTTGGTTCCTTATCACAATACGAATTGCAGTTTGTACAACAACAACACGACTAAAAAATGCTATAAAATAGCTCCAATTTGCCCTGGGTCCGTCCTATAATACAGTAGCTTAGCGGATATGAATAGTTTAAAGATCACGTTATTATTAGTGTTAGGCGATATTCCTTTTCGTCAAAATGATTTTATATCAGTGTGACACTATGAATCAATAGGTCAATGTACCAAAATGTTTAATAAAGCATTTTTCTTCCTCTAGTTATATAAACATTCTCGCAGCAACATGTCTACAATTTCGATAGAAACCAGACACCGACGTGCTGATGCTATCTCAAGTCTTTTTCATCTACCCCCCTCCATTCAACAGTAAGCGACTTATACTTATTGTATTAATATATTCAATGCAAATAACTTGGAAATGTTTGGGAAATTACTGCTTAACAGGGCCCAAAATAAATTGAACTTGATATATTTTGTCAAGACTATTCACACTGGCAAAGCGATATCGACTAATTAAAGTAAATTGTGAAGATAAACATGTGGCGAATATGTAACACACATAGATATTTGGTATGGGTTAAAATAAGCACAACCAGAAAAATGTATCGTTTAGAGTTAGGAGTAAACCCATTAGTCTACCAAATAAAGATGAGGGCAGTTAAGGGTTATCTG